>CAJPEV010004471.1:0-21894 GCA_905338385.1 Darwinula stevensoni | reverse complement strand
CATCTCACTCTTCATTAGAGAGCACGATGCTCCCATTTATATCCTGCCAAGAAGGTGAGATCCGTGTTATTAAAATATTTGCATGAATTCCCATAAAAGAACCTTGCAACTGAAGACATCCTCGCATATGAGATCTTTTGGATGGTGCAGTTTAGGAAGAAATGCATCTTTAAAAATCAACCTGTCAAAGAGTTTACATGCAGCTTATTGAGTATTAGGTGCTGTCAGATTTGATTCATGCAGGAAACGGTCTGATGTTCAAGAAACTCTCGATCTCGGCAGCAACATATTTTTTCCATTTCTCTAATGCAGCCGAAGTGGAGAAGACAGATTCCTCCATGCCCAAATCATGAAAAAACCTGTATTCTTGGAAGAATTGAGGAGAAATTCACATGGATCGATGATATGCCATGAATTGCGAAGAAATTTCAGGGAGCGTCACACTAAAAACCTGCATTTTATGGCCCCTTCTTCCATCCGATGAAATTGATTGAACTGACACCTGCAGCAATAGGCTGGGCACAGATCCGCCACTCCTGGCAGGCCATCACGAGAACGGCGGATGAGGCCAGGCAGAGAACCTGCCCGACCCGAAATCCGACAAACCCACCGTTGATGGAGCACGGAAAGAGCGATGGCAAAGGCAAGAGAGGCATTCAACGTCGGCGCGACCGTGATTCGTGTTTTCATGAAAATCAATGCATCTTACGACGAAGGAAGGGGAAAACTCGATGGAGAATGCCGATATGTCTAATTCACGAGTTTTCCCACTCTTTGCTGCATGAAAAAATGCAAGCATTCGTGGAAGGCAGAGAACGGAAAACCAGGCCTTTTTGGACTGAACCTGGCGCCTCGTGGAGCTGTTGTCACGACCCGATGCATCTACAGTCGATTCCGATTAATCGGACCACATCGGGACGCGATCATTTTGGTCCTAATAACCGGCTGGTCCGATTACACGAACATGCCCTATGGAATAGGATTTGTTTCGGTTCTTTAGGATTCGATCCGAATAAGCGGCTGGTCCGATTAACCGGTGGTCCAATTAACCGGATTCGACTGTATATATATTTTGGCCAGCACCAGAGCGGCTGTCCATGTGGAGTTCCTCGGATTCGGTTTGCTTATCTACATGCTCGACGCGTCGATCTGCTCTTTCGTGTCGTCCCTCGTGACGATCGCTCGATTCGCGGTATGGGGGAGGCCCCTCGACTTGGGCCTTTCAATCTCGGATCGAAAAAGCAGGGCCATATCGGTGACATGTCCCAGAAATATGCCTTGAAGAAATATGCCCTTATTCCTTTTGAAAACCACGTACGAAACTGAGAAGACTCTATCCAAATGGAGTTTCAGTAAAGAGACGTGCTCGCAGGTTCTGTCTTCTATTTCCTTAGGTCGAGAAAGGAATACTACTTCTCTCTACCGAAGGAAGTAGACGTGCAATCCAGCGACATATGTGGGGCGGGGCCATAAATTATGCAGACCCCCGCAGGACTGGTATTATTAATCCATGTCTCCCTACCATGTGAAAACCCCCAATCGGTTTTTGATTTGCACCGAAATGCTGCGCCAATATTAACCCCGGTCGCCTTTTCAGTCGTAATGCCTGGGTTTCGAAACCTAAAATATCCTCCCCGAATCCTATAGGTTAGGAGACCTATAAGACCCTATAGGTATCCTATAGGATTCTAAAGGATCCTACAGGTTTTTCGTGTTTCAAAAACCTATAAGAAAGTCTATAGGTTTCCTATAGGACATTTCCGTAATGGATTTAAGGTGTGATGCTTTCAAGGATATTTTTTCTTGTTGGATAAAATGGAAAGGAGAAAGACACAGCTACAAAATGCTTTTTTTTTTTCAGAAGGCCGACTTTATGTCACCGAAATTTAATCAAATTTTCTTAAGTAACGCACAAGTGGATGTGAGTCAGGAGGGAGGTCCAAGAAAGAAGAGCTGCGCGCGAGGATTCAAGATTTCATGCAAATCGGGAATTAAAACCCCGCGTTCTCAATCACCTGGGAGAAAGTAAGCAATCTTGGTGTCATTTCTTCCCTGAAACATATCTCTATACGATAGGAACAAAAAAATCTGGTATTTGCGATCGATGAACCGAGGAGATCGACCCGGTAGGACAGAAATGACCTCGATTTTAAAATGGGCCACAGCAAAAAGCGATAAGCTCCGAGGATAGCGAATGGATTCCCATGAAAATCCACACGAAGTTTCTTGAGAGACTTCTTAAGAGATCTTTTTTTTTTTACAACTAAATGATGCATCGCCAGCAGCAGAAAGAGTTATATACAAGGTCTGTCCCAAAAGTATCCGAACTTCAGTTACAAATCAATTTCCCATGTGATATTTATAATTTTTATTATTGATTATTCAAAATACGTCCCTTCCGAAGAAATGCAGGCTTTGCAGCGATCTTTTGGAAACACCTCTGGTAGTCTTCCTCCGAGATTGCGGAAATAACCTCGGTCGAAGCCTTTTGGATGTCCAAAATCGTGTCGAAACGCTTTCCTTTCAGCTTCATTTTTAGTTTGGGGAAAAGGAAATAATGACAGGGTGCCAAATCAGGCGAATGGGGCGGGTGGTCGAGCACTACGACTCCTTTTGAGGCCAAAAAGTTCCGCACAATGATGGACCTGTGAGACGGAGCATCGTCGTGGAGGAGAGACCAGCTGCCTGGTGCTTGGTATCGAGGACGGACCCGAGCAATTCTGGCCAGCAAACGCTTCATAACGGTGAGGTAGTATTCGCCANTTAAAATATTTGCATGAATTCCCATAAAAGAACCTTGCAACTGAAGACATCCTCGCATATGAGATCTTTTGGATGGTGCAGTTTAGGAAGAAATGCATCTTTAAAAATCAACCTGTCAAAGAGTTTACATGCAGCTTATTGAGTATTAGGTGCTGTCAGATTTGATTCATGCAGGAAACGGTCTGATGTTCAAGAAACTCTCGATCTCGGCAGCAACATATTTTTTCCATTTCTCTAATGCAGCCGAAGTGGAGAAGACAGATTCCTCCATGCCCAAATCATGAAAAAACCTGTATTCTTGGAAGAATTGAGGAGAAATTCACGCGGATCGATGATATGCCGTGAATTGTGAATAAATTTCAGGGAGCGTCACACTAAAAAGCTGCATTTTATGGCCCCTTCTTCCATCCGATGAAATCGATGGAATTGACACCTGCAGCAATACGCTGGGCACAGATCTGCCACTCCTGGCAGGCCATCATGAGAACGGCGGATGAGGTCACCCAGAGAATGTGCCCGACCCGAAATCCGACAAACCCACCGTTGATGGAGCACGGAAAGAGCGATGGCAAAGGCAGGAGAGGCATTCAACGTCTGCGCGACCGTGATTCGTGTTTTCATGAAAATCAATGCATCTTAAGACGAAGGAAGGGGAAATCTCGATCGAGAATGCCCATCGGTCTAATTCACGAGTTTTCCCACTCTTTCTTGCTGCAAGAAAAAATGCATACATTCGTGGAAGGCAGAGAACGGAAAACCAGGCCTTTTTGGACTGAACATGGCGCCTCGTGGAGCTGTCGTCACGACCCGATGCATCTATATACAGGGTGCGGCAAAATTATGGGAACACGACCCCCAACCACGGTGAAAAGACCAATCACTCAGTAAATATCTTCATTCCGCCTCAGCCCAATGTAGTCTACTCAAAATGACCTCCCCTTGCATCGATTAACGCTTGCCGTCGACGTGGAAAGTCGTCCACGGTCGACGCGATGCCTTGCTAACGATTAAGGTCGTATTGTCTTTCCACGAAAGGGTGCTTTGAATCACTAAGCCGAGGAGGCGCACAGAACCCTGACCTACCAAAGGTGCACCAGAGATGTGTAAGCCAGTTCAGGGGGAGAGGTCTTGGAAAAATAGAACTGTATCATGGAACATTTGGTGGGGTTCAATTTCATGTTGTTTGCATCCACCCAAGTCTGTTGCTGCTTGAAGGATTCTTGAAGACAAGGCATGGATGTTTTTGAGCGGGATTCTGCTAGGGTTTTGTCGTCGACGTATTTAAAGTTAATATATGGGTTGGACTATCTTGGAGGAGATAGCTTATCTCCCCCATAGAAGTACTTTAAGAACTAAGGACGGGTCTTACGAAATGAAAGGAATTCGGGCTCGAGTAGGTTCTCATCTCTCCTTTATTCGCAACTCTTTCCCTCTCGCCGATGGAGACGACAGGGGATGATTCAGGCGGCGAATGGGAAGAAATTCCGTGAAAACACACATTTCCCAAAAGTCTTGGCCTGGATGGACAGTTGGAAGTTAGTGGTCGCGGGTGTCTGTGAAATGCGAGAGAAAAGAAAAAGCAATGAATTTCTCTCAAGAAAAAAATGAAATGTTACGACCGAAACGCATCGAAACGGTAGGACTCACCGCGATTCCACTCACGCACGAAGAGTATTTGGTGTTGAGTTGGGCATCGTTCGTGAAGCAGCCAGCAAATGTGGTCAGGTAAGTTTGCACGTTCGACACGGCGTCGGTCAACCAGAAGGGGGCAGTCTGCGTTGAGAGAAGAAAGAATTCGTTTATTATTTTTAACCGACACGAGGTGATGAGAGAAATAGGACTCCGGCTCTGGTTTCTTTTTGAATGGTATCCCGCTGCGGCCTAATCTACGCGACCTAATTGAACTAAACTGATCCGTAGTCGTCCATGATGCATCGGGAAACACCTAATGGGCTGCACTAACCCTTTAAACCGTTGCCGAGTTGTGTCCAAAAAAACGAGGGCGTCTGTAAATTGCATCTTTACACGACGGCGAACAATGTTAAGGACATAAGCACGCCCGCACCCATCTTCGATGAACGCGACAACGAAAGCAAAATGTGGGGAAAATGCCCGCAACTCATAGCTTCATTGCTCGAGGGACGAAGCGAAGCATCCCGACCGGGTCGGTCCGTGTCCTCGCGCGTCAACGCCGTGTCGAATCACAGTGTTCACGATCGCCGCGAAAAGCAGCTACCACGAGATCATGAAAATATGGTATCGCTTTCGGTCTTGTACGCGTACAGGCACTAACTGCATTGCTGTCACGTCAACTTAGCACGTCAAGGGGTGAACCACCTTCTATAGGTTCCCTGAAGCTTCCGGTTGATCAGTCCTTCACTATCGCATCAAGCGAAGGTAATAAGGCGTTCACGGACACCCTCTTTGTATTCTAACTCTTCTACTCGGTTGACGCGGTAATACTTCCAAAAGGGCTCTCAATAGGAAAATGAGCTTGTTTATGGCCTAGACTCTATGAATATGTCTTGAATATGAGGATAACAGCATGTCCATGTTTATTGATTCCTATAATGAGACTAAACGAGGAATATGTCGAGGTGCTAAACAATCCTGAGAGGGATGATTCCAGGGAAAGAGGGAAAGGAATATTTGTGTAGTGTCCGAAAAGCGAGACCCTTACCTCCATCTAGTGGCCTGGGGAAGAACTTCAAGGTGTTCACTTCAATACGAGCGATGAAGGGAGCATATGGTGAGTAATAAGAGAGTAAAGTTGAAATGAAATTTACCAAAGGTGTGTCGGTCACGAGAACTTACTTTTGGTTCAAGATGGTCCAAAACTGTAAAATTGAGAGAATTCTACAGCGAAATCTTGGCAAAAATTTTTAAAGTATGTATTTGAAATTATACATATTAATTTTACATGTTCAGAAGGAAGCCTGGCAAGGAGAAACAAAAAAGGGAAGAAAGTCGAAAAAAAGATCATTTTTAAGGATAAGAAAAAAAAAACTTGTCAATTTCGTTTCCAAGTTCCATTGCACACGCGGGAAAGGGTGCACAACTTTGAAGGAGAAGCAAAAGTTGAGTGGAGAAACTTTGCCCAGAGGGAATTTAAACGAAAAGAGCATAAGAAAGAATTGTAGAGAGACATACCGTGATGCAAGTCCTGCAGGTAGTTGGATTAGTGGCAGATCCACAGACTGAGTTGCGGATGAAATCGGACCAGGCCGCGCCGCCGAACCCTTCCACCTCCACGGCGAGCATCGTCCCGCACACCTCCGGGATTCATGGGGAAGATAGGATTATGGCATCGTTTTGGCAGGAGGGTGAGAGAGCATCGTTTCAAATGCAAACTTGGTGAATTGGGTCTCGAAATTCTCAAGTCGTAGGACTTGACAGAAAAGTGGTGACATTGCCAAAATATGCAAATGGCGTGAATTCGATACGGATACCGTATTGCCAACTTCGTGGTGTTCGATCGTCGGAAAGAGGGGGAACGGAACCCAGATATTTTCTCGATCGATGAGCATCGAATGATACGTCGGTTGGATCCTGCCTTTGGTGACTTCGAGAAGAATTATGGGGATATCGATTCCTTGCGATCTTTTTTGTTCTTGGTGAAGCTCTTAACTGCAAAAATGTGTTTCATCATCTGCCCCTTTTTATCTAATGGGTTCGGACGACCACGAGGACGATATCGATGATAAAGGATATCTCCAGCGAAATTTTTTATCTTGGGACCCTCAATGTATCCAACTTGCAAAGGAAGGAAAGGGGGGGCAGCAGGAGGCGAGATGTTCTGACCTCATACACCATCTCTGCAGCAACTCGAAAGGACATGTAAAGGTCATGAAAGACAGGACTAACTAATAACTACTCGTCCTTTTTCTGGAAGCTCATACGCCTTGGTTAGTATACAGTATTTTTAATCTTTCCATGGGGAACCTGACCTCTGCTACCTAGGTCTAGAAGAGGAGAGGTAAAGATTCCTCTTAACATCCAATAAATGCACAAAAAATACATTAAATACTTTGAGAAAAAATTATTCTACATGGGTGTAATTTACTTTGTGGTGAATCGTCGAGGGAGTACTGCTGAGAAATCCGAGGCAAACTTACGACAAAGGCGAGGAGGAGAGCAGAGACTCTTGACATTTTCACTGGAGGAAATTGATCGGATATGGATTGCCAGTGGCTTGATTGGACGAAGAAAAGGGCGAGACGAAGGGTTTATATATTGAACTGGAGGGAATAGGGGAACGTCCTTGTTCCCGAAATGCACGTGTAGTATCCTCCTGTCACCCCCTCCCCCTCGATTTCCGCTCCGTCCCTGAAGGATTCTCGACGGCGACCTCGATGGATAGATAGAAATTCTGAGGATATGGCCTTCTTACCACATGGGTAAGGATCCCCTATACTTTGGGATTGTAGAAATGCGAGTAACTCCATCCTCATGCGAAAAAAAAACACATTAACCCAATTTCGCCTGCACGGGGGCCACCGGCCTTTGGCTGATGAAAGCAACCAACTCTGACTAAAGATCGAACTTTTATCGCAAATCATCGAGAAAAAATCAAATGTCACCAGTGTCTGACTGCTCCCTCCACTGTGTCGTTGCTTCATGGCCTTGGAATTTCCCTCTTTCCCTTGGCGAATTGATCGAAGCCATTGGAGCACTATTTATTCCACCATGCGGACATTCCTTGATAGGATATCTGGTTGCTTCCATGACCAAAATTTAAGACGCGTTTCGGCAGCATTCGCGCGACAATCCGGCACAAGGGAATATTGAAGGCTGAGATGAAGCTCGACGTGAAATGTGTCTTACCATGGCAGTCGGAAACGCGCCAGGAAAACTGAGGAAGTGGCGAAGGACAAGTCGCTAAAAATACATAGTTCATGGGTGAGCCAGAAGGACCATGAAGCGAAAAGAGTTGACCCGATGGACCATGAAGGGAAAAGAGAGTTGACTAGAAAGACGAGAAAATTACGAAATGGCCAGTTGTCTTTTCGCGGAAGGAATGCGCCCGACGAAGAGCAATAAAATATGATTTCGTCAAGCAAGTGGACTTTTAGATGCTGATTATGAAATACAATTACATTTGAGCAGATTCCGCAGCTTCCTTTGCTGAAGAAGGGATTTTTGCGAAGAAATGACAGAATTGTATCATTATTATCGGAACTTAGGTTCAATGATTAAAGGCTGACGGGACAATCCGCCGACCCAAAATCATTTCTTGGAAGCTCAAGTTCTGGGCACATAATCAAACGATCAAAGGATCGCGGGTGTTTTCGCTCAATATATGAGGCTGAGAAGGCAAAAGGATTATTTGAAGAAAATTTATAAAAAGTGAGAGATTTCTGAATGATTCGGATCTCTGGAGGCATTTTCACTGAAAACAAATTTGCGGCACATTTTGTCTCTGATGTCTCGCGCACTCAAGTTTCCTGCACGATGAAAATATGACTCATTTCTCATCATCGCTCTGAGAATTCCGGAGAATTTCCCTTTTGAGTGCCTGACAGAATTATGGAGTTGGCCAAGGCATAAGAAGTTTCTGAAAAAATTGCCACTACTTTCATCCTTTTCCCCCTCACCGTCAAGGTACAAACCCGAGATGAGCCTTCGCGCCTTCGTCAGCGCCGAGCGCCACATGTCCCTGCAGCAATGCCAGCACCAAGGTAAATCGAAGAAAGCTCTGGCTCTCAGGTGAGCCAGATCTACGGTCACGATGAAAGGCTGCAACGGAGCCTTCTTCCGTCCACGCCGAGTGTCCCAGTTCCTGCTACTATGCATCGAGATGCCACGGTGTTCGGTCCCGAACGCCTGGAACAGAAGCAAAAATCGATTTCGTTTCTGGGAGTTTTCTTTGGATTCGGAAAGACGTGCTCCGTGGGCATTGGATCGTGTAGGTCCCGACCATAGAAGACATGGTTTTGAATTGAGTTTTGAAATGTCCTTTTTGTTCGGGCCTAGGCCTCCTTGATCTTCACTCCAATATTTTTTTTCTGGATTGAAACGAGCTTTTAAATGCTGCTTTTGTCCAGGCCAAACCTTGTTGATCTTGCTCATTGCAGTTTTTCTGAGATTTACGTTCTTGGTGGCAGTTGAATATTAAATATGAGTCCATGAATCGGACAGTATCTGTAGTGTAGCTTTTTAATTTGCCAGCTGTTTTCTTGTTTGGTGCTTCTCGTTACTTTTGTGGTTTGATTTGAGTGGAAGAATTCCTTCAACGTCACCATGATGAATCATCCCGCGATCACATCGATTGATGAAAAAAGAAAGCATTGATTGACTAAAGAACAGGCAACAGATGATCACCATCAGTACTCGTAAAGTGATCCATCAACGACTGAGCGCGGGGCACCTTAGTAGTTCAGTGCGGCTTCGGGAAAGGAAAGAAAGGAACTGGAAGGGATGGATTGCATCGGTTAGATGTCTCGAGCGTATCAGAGTGTTGCGGGTCCATCTCACTCTTCATTAGAGAGCACGATGCTCCCATTTATATCCTGCCAAGAAGGTGAGATCCGTGTTATTAAAATATTTGCATGAATTCCCATAAAAGAACCTTGCAACTGAAGACATCCTCGCATATGAGATCTTTTGGATGGTGCAGTTTAGGAAGAAATGCATCTTTAAAAATCAACCTGTCAAAGAATTTACATGCAGCTTATCGAGTATTAGGTGCTGTCAGATGTGATTCATGCAGGAAACGGTCTGATGTTCAAGAAATTCTCGATCTCTGCATCAATATATTTTTTCAATTTCTCTAATGCAGCCGAAGTGGAGAAGACAGATTCCTCCATGCCCGAATCATGAAAAAACCTGTATTCTTGGAAGAATTGAGGAGAAATTCACGCGGATCGATGATATGCCGTGAATTGTGAAGAAATTTCAGGGAGCGTCACATTAAAAAGCTGCATTTTATGGCCCCTTCTTCCATCCGATGAAATCGATGGAACTGACAACTGCAGCAATAGGCTGGGCACAGATCTGCCACTCCTGGCAGGCCATCATGAGAACGGCGGATGAGGTCACGCAGAGAATGTGCCCGACCCGAAATCCGACAAACCCACCGTTGATGGAGCACGGAAAGAGCGATGCAAAGGCAGGAGAGGCATTCAACGTCGGCGCGACCGTGATTCGTGTTTTCATGAAAATCAATGCATCTTACGACGAAGGAAGGGGAAATCTCGATCGAGAATGCCGATAGGTCTAAATCACGAGTTTTCCCACTCTTTGCTGCAAGAAAAAATGCATGCATTCGTGGAAGGCAGAGAATGGAAAACCAGGCCTTTTGGACTGAACATGGCGCCTCGTGGAGCTGTCGTCACGACCCGATGCATCTATATTCAGGGTGCGGCAAAATTATGGGAACACGACCCCCAACCACGGTGAAAAGACCAATCACTCAGTAAATATCTTCATTCCGCCTCAGCCCAATATAGTCTACTCAAAATGACCTCCCCTTGCATCGATTAACGCTTGCAGTCGACGTGGAAAGTCGTCCACGGCACGGTCGATCTCCTTCTGGTCGAGAGCATCCCATTCCATCTGAAGTGCCTCCTTTAGCTCGGATATCGAGTTGAACTTTTCTGCATTGATGAGACCCTTGAGGCGGCTCCATCCGTAGTAGTCGGGCACGGTTATGTCGGGAGATCTAGGCGGCCACTGCTTCTTTCCGATGAAGTCGGGAAAGTGCTCTTCGATCCACTCCATGTTGTCGTTCGCAGTGTGGCATTTCGCGCCGTCTTGCTGAAAGACCCAATCATAACGCCAGCCACCGTCCTCGTCCTTCCCATATACGCCTTCTGCCTACTCCTCGATCGGCTCGAGCACCAACTCGCGGTAGAGCTTGGCCGTCATCCTCACGTCAGAGTCAATGAAAATCAAAGGGGTCTTGACGCCATGACTCCTCGTCCTTCCCATATACGCCTTCTGCCCACTCCTCGATCGGCTCGAGCACCAACTCGCGGTAGAGCTTGGCCGTCATCCTCACGTCAGAGTCAATGAAAATCAAAGGGGTCTTGACGCCATGACCGAAACCTCCCCACACCATCACGCTCTTTGGGTACATCTCGCGGGCGACTATCCTTGACTCCTTAGGCGGTGGGCCGGCTGACCAAGTGCGATCATTCTGTCGGTTGTGATTTTGCTCGATATCGAACCGACACTCATCTGTGAATAGGATAAGGCGGTGACCTCCGTTGGCGAACCTCTTACTCAGCTCTCGCCCCTTCTCCAGCCTCACACTCTTGTCCTTTTCTGTCAGCTTCTGCCGCTCGATGTCCTTTTATGGCTTGAGTCTGAGATCGCGCTTGAGGATACGACGAATGGAGCGGTTCGAGATGGCGAGTCCCTTGGCGAGCTTTCGGTTTGAAATTGCAGAGATGTCATTCTTCCTCCTCGTTCTGTTATTCTGCTTGAGAGCCGCCATCACTTCCTCCTGCTTCGCCTCGCTTGTAGCGGTCCTCTGTCTCATTGTATCGTCGAATCGCGTTGCCGACGGCCTTCCTCCCCACCCCGAAGAAGCCGGCAATCTCCTGCTGGGTCTTCCCTTACCGCTGAGATACACAAATGCTGGGCGGAGGTCGCTGATCTTGATCTCGTCCATTTTTGCTGGAGTTATTGTTGACGATGTCTGAACGAAAGCAATGAACTAGATGGAATAGATGAAAACTTTAAAAATGTTTGGTAAGGAAGTCGTGTTCCCGTAATTTTGCCGCACTCTGTACTTTCCCTTTAGGCTATAATACACACGCCAAAAATTATCATTGCCTATGCATTTTACCATTTCCATCAAGCTTGCAACCACTCTTTTTTGCTCTAGTGTTAGGCGTGACATTATCTGCAGAAGAAAATTAATCTATTAGTATTAACATAATTTTGACTCACCCTGTATATGAAGAATCTGTTTCTGTGCTACGAGATTGTTTGCCGTTTCCTTTGTGAATGATAGCAAGTGTGTCTCGACATGCACTAGTCGGTCTTTATCCTTGTTGAAATCTTCAACTTTACGTGAGAGATAATCTGCTTCGTCGCTGGTGGCTAAGACAAACAAAATACTTTCCTATACCCCTATTCCGTTTATAAGTCCTATTCTATCTCGTTCTAGGACTGCTGCTGTCACCCTGACATGCTGTGCCGTCTCGTTTATCTTGTCTAATGTACGTTACGGAAGATGATTACGAATTTATGGGGATTCCCTCTCGGCATCCGAGGTTGTCGCTACTTTCCTTCCGTTAACTTTCTCAGTGCTTCAATTTCCTCAAATGAGGATTCATTTACAGACAGATGCAGGTGAAACGCGAGTCCTCACGCACCGGTCGCGAAAGTTATGGTAGTGGAAGGGACAAAAATAATACAAAATGGTGAATCAAGTCGCGTTATAAGATCCGAGGAAGATACGTATTGCGAAGCCCACGGTATACAAATATGTACACATGCTTATGTTTAATACATCGCTGAAAATGTTAATACTTTATCGACATCTTTACAAGCCACAGGTTATTCAATAGTCACAACTTCACTTGGCAGAACGAAGAAATGTTTTTCTTAGGAGAAATTCCTATACGGCGAACTCTTCGACATTTTAAAGCAAAAACCCCATTCTTCGATGAGTGATTCAGGTGCAGAAATGCGCTCATGAACTCTTCCAGTCAGCTTATCGGTGTCCACCTCTTCCAGTTTCGACATCACCTTCCACATCACATACTCCGAGCAGGAATGAAAGAGCGGATTGAGCAAATCTTTTCCGTGAGTGAAGCAATCATGGTGATGCTGAGATGGGTCATCAATCTCACATTTTTCGGTCATCAGTAATCATTTCTAATAGCACATTCTTCACCGCATACCAAGTTTCCGATGCGCTGCGTTGTTTTTTTTATGGTGTCTTGCATTTGCGGAAGGGGTGCTATGAACTTCTTACTAACGGTCGATATTTGAAGAGTCACACCGATGAGTTGCCACGCCGCCTCTTCCTGATGTCCAAAACCAATTGGTTTTTGGTGCACCGCCTCTTGCATATGTATTTCAGTTCCCTCTAATCTGTGTGGATTGGACAGCCTTTTGGATTCGAGAGACTTAATAACCGCTTCCATTTCTTCCCACTCCCCTTGAGTTATGTAAGCTCCTCGGTGGCATTAAGTATGGTTCCCGAAGTACCTGTAGAATACTAAGTTTTATGGACAGAACATGGCAGCCCCTACAAAGCTCACCAGCTTACCTACTATGGCCCAGTTTATGATTTCAGTTAGCAATTATTTCATATTCATTTGCCCTTTACTTACAAGGACCTATGTAAAAACATCCTAATTTGATATCACACCTGTACATACCTGTTTTGGGTACTTAGAGAAAATTTGCTTTACTTGACAAAAAACACTTGGTGGCAGAATTAACAGCTAGGCGTTTTCAACCGATCTCCGTAGTCTTTAATTTAGTCATGCACATGAGGGTTAACATCGTTGAGAAACTTTATAATGTAGGCTCTTGCATATCCATTAGAATCTCTTTCAATATGGGAAGGCTAAAGCTTCTCTTGACCTACTTGATCCAGGTGACCTTTTCCCGTCTAAGTTCCGAAGCCGTATTGGTAGCTGCAAGATATTTCTTGTTGCCTCAGAAACAGTGCTTCCTCCCGACAGAGAAAGCAAGTGGATCTGCATATAAGCAATTAAGTTTATAATAGGATATCACGCATGCAAATGATTCGTGACTGGAGAGAGCAAGGGAAAATCTCCCTCATGGTCAGTTTGAGATCAATTTCTCCATGAGCATGAGTAATTGAAGAATTCAAAACGGGTCACCAAGAAATTTCGCGACATTATCGTTCCTGCCAACCTGGTCTTCTGTGTAGATGCAGGTGTAGGTGGTAGGTGAACATCATGGAAGTGTTGATTGAGATTGAAGTGATGATGGAATGGTCCGCGATTACACTGAGGGCAATATTCCGCTCTGTTCTGAATTATTAGGAAATTATCAATAATTTATCTCCACGTTCTCTTTATTGCCAGATAGAGATAAAATGTCTCACCATTTCATCTAGAGGATTTTCAACAGAAGCTTGATATTCGATATGATGGGCATCTCGAGAAGAAAACCTTGATTGTGCGTCGTCACATCTAACGGTGCTGGTGCGCGAAGGAGACATAGACAGGAGTGCTTTTGTTGGTTGTCCTTTCTCAAAAAATGTTTCTTACAATGTGGACGTGGATAGACAGGACGTTCTTCCTGAAGAACTATCATCGGCATCATGATCATAATCAAAATGGGAAAAAAATTCAAAAATTTTTTTATTTCACTTACGAATCAAAAGAAACGTGTCCGAACGACACCAACGTGTCAAACACGTCCGTACCCCTGGGAACGATATTGGGGTCTCTGCCGACGGTTTCGATGTCAAAACTGATGCCCGGCAGTCTAAAACCACCGCCGTTGTTGACGTCGCTGAACGGGTTGTTGGAATATCCAGCGGGCGGCTCTACCCACTCGAGACTCTCGTTGGGGACGTAACGGTGCCAGCCCGCGTGAGAGTAGCCGTCCCCCACGATCGATCGCTGGTTGTTAAACGAACCCCAAAATCCCTCTCTCGCGATTCCCATCTGGATTATCGATAGGGATGCTTGGTTTTTTTCGAGCACATCTCGCAGACCCTGGAGGTTCTGATGTGGACCGATCGAGATCTTTACCGGTGTACCCAAAATGTTGTTAAAGTTCATGGCGTCGTTGATTTCGAAGGTTTTCGTTTTCATCACGATCCCGTCGCACCTGCAATAATCTCCCCGACCGCGCGGAAAAGACACCGTCCACCCGAGGCTGTTCGCAGCGTTCAATATCGCTCTTCCTTGATCTCCAGCGATGACAATGATATGTTGACCGAGCTTGCTCAAAGGGACGTATCCTTGGTACGGTCTGTTGTCTCCGTCGACGTAGTGAAAATATCCATTTTTTTCGTGTTTAAACACGAAAATGAGCCGTCCGGTTGTTTCGTCGATTTTAGCTCGTTTATCTTCTTGACACGTTGGTGGCGACGGCGAAAGGGGTCGCTTGAGACGATTCGGGGGTGATTCGTCGACTTCCATCGTGTAAAAAAAATAATGAAGAAAAATAGGCACCGCGTCGAAATCCTCTCTGAATACCAGCTCGAGTTTAGAGATAAACTATATGCGCTCGGCCTGCAGGTTGCGCAGGCGTTCAAGAGGGTTTCACGCTTCCTCCCGAGTGACATTCAAAATCGGGTCAACGAGGGGTTGACGTTTTTAGGGTCGATAAGGACGAGTGGCGACAAGAGGTTGCTAGACAACATATTGAATTTTGTGTTTGCCCTCGCCATGGAAACCGATCTAAACAAAGCCGAACCATTCGATGACGTTTTTACTTACGTTCAAAAATACGTTAACAACATGCTGCTTGCCCCCCCTGGTGATAACGTGATGTTAGACGATAAAGTAAAAAACGGGTTCGAGTCGATGCTCTCTACAACAAGGTGATTGGATCCGGAGTTCGGGGGTATCAGGAAGGTTACGATGTCCGGAGAAGAGGTTCAAAAGGGAGACCTTTGTGAACGGCAGCAGAAAAACCGTCTATTCGTTATCGACTGACTCCAAGGTGTAGATTTTCTTGAATTACTTTGGACTCCGTGTTTATATAAAAAGGTGCGCAATTGGACACTACGCACAGTTTATTGTACAATAAAACAACAGCGATGAGTTTTGTAACAAATAACAGCCTCACGCTGGTTGAGAGACATCAGGGTCGTCGTAGTCCGGTGGGGGACCACCGTCGCCACGGTTCCTCGATAGTCCGCACTGTCTTGTGTGGTAGATGCGTGCAGGCTCGACACGGCTTCACGGGCACTGCCCGTGCGTCCACTTACAATGGCTCTTGGCGACTCACTCTGGAGGGAGTGCTCGGGGCAAGTGGGATGTAGGTTCTTCCCTCTGTAATCATTACATCATTCCCTGCGGGGCTCGAGGAGGACTCCACATTCTCCACGCGCCAATTCCGCGGTCACCGATCCTTGGAGAGCCTGCCGTAGGCATATGATGATGGTCGTCAATCCGTCAGCGTGAGAACAAACTCGTATACAATGAGCGGTTAGTAAATATGCCAGGAACATGAAATATACCTGACACAATCTTTGAACAATTGATGAAGCAAAAATGCATACGAGGGTTGTCTGGGTTCCGCGCGGAATCGCTCGAAATAAATAGCCAAGGATTTTTTTCCTATTTTTCTCATGTACTTCTATCCTCCTTAAACTTTTTCCAAGTATTCGCCGCCAACTTCAATGCACTTTTGGGCTCTTCTGACCCACGCCGCAAAACACTCGCAAAAGGCTGATTTTGGGAGGTTGTCCAGCTGTTGTTGGACAGCTGCAATCAGTTCCTCTCGAGTTTCGAAGTTGTGGCCTCGTAGGGGTTCTTTCAGCTTCGGGAAGAGCCAAAAGTCACAGTATTGTGTGTTTCGCTATGACGACTGTTTTTTGTACAATATCAGTGGTACACACTGGAAATGGGATGATTTAAGGAGGTGAAGAGTAATATAGGTAGGCAGCTTCTCACCAAACTGTCTGTCCTCAGGGTGGGCTGTGAGCCACCCCACAGTTTGTATGGGCACCTATACGGCCAGGTACGGTCGCTAATTACCAGGTATTTGATGCCGACACTACATCTATCCACAATATTCCAGTTTGTCGGTTGCATTTCCAGGTCGTTGTAGAACATGTGGGTTGATGTCAAGTGGAAGCGTCTGCCTACTTCGAATACTAGGTAGATGGTACCGGCTCAGCAGAAGACATGTGAAGGTGGAAATTTTCGCCTGTCAGGATAGTGATGGTAAGGGATGTCAAGGAGAAATCTTTTGAAATTGCAGCCAGCTTCTCCATTGATGAATAAAGAGGACGAGGGCTGAGTCCTATTGACGATGGATGGCCTCGGCCCTCTGGAGAGGAAGAAGTTGGGGGTTGCACTTTGTCCTGTGAAGAAGGAATTTGCGGCTGTTGACTGGGGTTGTCAGAGGATGGGGGTCCTCTTGTCCTCTGGACTTGCAGTCGGAATGACTTTCCATGATTGGAGGAAGGAAAAACCCAGGTGGAGGAGGTTCCGCTGTTGTATGCCCACCAGCAGACAGGTCTCAACGGGATCATCGTCCCAGTTTTCTTCCTCGTTAACGTGCACTGTGGTGGAATGGTCCTTGGTAGGTTCCAACGACCGATCGGGGTTGGTAGTTGGAATAAGAGGAATCCAACCTATGGTGACTGAGGAAACTTCTAAACTTACACTTGCGAAAGGCTGTCCACTAGTGGGGTACCCGAAAGGGTGTGGGAGATGAGGCATTCAGTCTGAATACGATGTCTTTACACTCACACGAAGCAAATTATATAGGAGGGGGGGAAAAAAGAAGAGGGAAATCAGCATGAATCTCGATGTTGCTCCACCCATAATGGGTAGAACCAGAGAAAGTGTCTCGCAATGAGTAAGGGACAATACAAGAGCAGGTTCAAGGGAAGGTCTTGTGAGACTCTCTAAACCTAATCATGTATCAACAGGGCCAGATTCCACGTAACCCGGCGTTCTCAAAGCGAGGAGGTGAGATTAATGATGAAGTCTCAGGGATTGTCTCAGTACCATACTTAGGTTTTGCCCGATGAATATAAAGATACTTCGCCCTGAGCGAGAAGTCGCTTGAAGGGATGATTGAATTTGGGAGACTTCTTTTACCAGTTCTTTAGTGCATCGATCGAGAAGTGTCCATACTGGTTGAGTATATGTACAATCAAAAATAGGTTGTGGAGTCCCTTCTGTAACTCTGCTAAATATTCATGAAAATATTCATCTCATTAAGTTTTAGCGCTCTACTTGCGAACGCAATTGGGAATTCTTCCATAGTCTCGTGGTGAGTGGGAAACTGTTGTGTCAAGACCGCTCTGTGTGTGATCACTAAAGCCAGTGTCACAGGCAATTTCATCTGTTTCCCGCGACATGAAATTTTGTACATATTGGGGATACAAATAAGTTTTGAGGGTTTTTTTTGTAACTTTGAAGCTTTATTCAGAGAAATTGGTACAATGTATTTTATTCAAAGTATTGTCCATCGTTAGCTACGACTTTTCCCCATCTTTCAGGCAGCATACGGATNGAGTGAATTCATCCAATGAACCTGCTAGCAATCCTGTGCGTGCACGGAGATATTCCTTTGACACGTAACGCCGCCAAGTGCAGAATCTGTCGATCTTGATAAACTCCTAAAACCTTCACAAGCTGCAGTTGCAGAAAATCTTCCAATGAAACTGATCCTGGAGTTTCCCGGCCTTCAAAAATTTGTATGAATAAGGACGCATTCGACAAAGAAATCATTTGGGACAGTGGCGGATTGTTTTGGTTAGTATCAGTAGTTAGTGGAGGGTCGGGGGTGGGAGTAGTACTCAGTTCAATGGGCGAAAAAGCCCCCGATGTATCATGCGCAGCGCCACAGCAAATACGTAATTTCGAGGGAAAGAGGATAATAATTAGCACGACAACGCGAAGTGATATCTATGAATTAGGAAGAAGTAAATATAGAACGGGTATTTCTGGTGTCGATCAAATTTTGGGAATCAATGAAGACTCAAACGCACGTCAGGGATCACAATGTAAGGTGTCCCCGCAGGGGGGAATTTTTTTTAATGTCCTGATTAGTACAGAGGATGGGTCACAACTCCCAGTGATCCTAGGTAAAAGCAAGAAATATTAACGATAAACTTTTTTTTCTAATTACATTCATCGAAACATATCCTACTTAAAACGATACGAACGTTTCCTGCTTCCTGCAGAACGTTTCCTCAGAACTTCTAAGAACAAGAAAATGATTCAGCTCACCCCCTCGATGCAGCACTTTCGCGAGGTCTCGTGATTTGTTCAATCACGGCTAAACAACGAAACCGGAAGGGGTTGCTCGGGCTCCAACCCTCCGTACGCCCGAAATCCAATTACGGCCTTGCTGTTTCTATACGTCCCATCTGGCTCCAACCAGCAAGGAACAGAGTCTGGCCCTAACCAGATCCACCCAAGCCCGGCTACAACCAGCGCTTAGGCTCCTCGGCTCCAACCGAGTAGAAATAGCAAGGCTCTGATTTACCAACAGGGGCCCTACTGCTTCCCTATCCTAATCCACAGCGTGGACCCAGTTCTAGCCCCTATTGTATACTTCGGGGTACGTACGACCTGTCGAGATCCATCCTCCTCGTCGTTATCCCGATCTGGAGGGTTTAAAGTCATTGAATCTCGGAACGACGTACCCTTGACGCTCTCATCTGAAGAAATCTCTTCCACCTGGCATGGTTTATTAATGGCCACCTGTTTTTTTTAGTAGTCACCGCTTTTAGGGAAATCTTCCTCACAGGATTTGAGACTGCCCCTTTGGAAACCTTCCAAAGGGCCACTTCCTCATTTTCACCATCTACGTGCAATTTCACGCGACCCTTACCGAGGTCAATCTCTGCCTCAAATCTCATCAAGAGATCGACTCCAATTATGATGTCGACCTCTCTCAATAATCCCACTCTTGTAACGTGAAAAGGATGAGTGATCGTAAGTTCATAACCTAATAATGCGAAGGAGATCTCCATCACGCTCTCTATTGGTACCGCTGATCCAGCGATTCTCAATACTGATAGACACCCCATCCTTATCTTTCGATATTGAGCCTTCTGACCCAGTAATTTACTTGCCAAGGCACCAAAAATCAAAGAAACCCGAGCATCCGTATCCACAAGCGCCAAATGGAGATCTCCTCCTAATACCAACTTATACGGTGCTGCACTTTTTATCACAGAACTGGTTTCCCCACCTTCCATTACATTGGGGAGGGTGAGGACTCGTACGCGATTCCCTGCTTCTGTATTTGTCTTTGTCAAACAATTTCGAGCTATGTGACCGACCTTATGACAAAAGAAACAGGTCCGCTTCTCCGGGTTTCTTTGCCCCTGTGTCCTATCCCTCCTCAACGTCTCATTAAAGGGGTTTTCATCTGGTCACGAAGGAAACTCCACAGCACTTGCCATGCCAAGGAGCGCTTCTTTGGATTCGACTTCTGAAGTCATGCTCACAGCTTTGTCTTAAGTCCGTGATGCCCCCGAAAAGCAAAGCGCGTCGAACTTCATTAGACCTTACGCCCGCGATGAATTGGGCCAACAACTGTGCCTGCAACAATTCGCTTCTCTTTCCGGGCACCTGTTCTATATTTCGAGTCCCAATCACTTTGAGTCGAGTGGCATACGCCCTAGCTGACTTATTAGCCTCTTGTTTTGTGAGGGCCAGTTTCTGCATGAGAGATACCACCGAATCCTCTTTCAAAAATCTTTTTCTTAAAGCCACCTTCAATTCCTCGAAATTATCTGTCTCCTTGAGCGTCGGGTCAGACTGGATATAATCCCACGGACCATGAGCCAATTTAGCTTGGGATACTTTCCGTTTCTCCTCACTTTTCTACCCAGCCAGCCCCGAATACGTTTCCAAAAGTTCAGGAAACCGGTCCACTGGGCCCTTGTCAGTGCCGTCAAATTCAGGAATCGCAGTGATAAAAGCAGCCGACATCACGGTGTTTCGAATAACGCTCTGGTCCTGAGTTTCCTTTTTAGTTTCTGATTTTACTGTGGACTTTGACTCGTCCTTAGATGGTGGCATGTACTCAAGAAGTTGTATTTAGGTCGAGAGGATTAAGGTTGATCCCACAAAACAACAATTTTGAAAATATTTGGAATCAAATTCCCTTTGGAGATGGTCCTTTCTGGCTGGATTAATTATTTTAAGAAAATCTGAGCGTGCTGCGCCATTTTGTGGCGGTAGCCGAGTGGGGATTCTTGCATTTCGTGGCGATTGACCGAGTTTCGGAAGATTTCGAATGATTGGGATTCGTCGAATATCAGAACAGGCCCTTGCGGATTTATTTAATAAGCTTTACATAGCAATTCCTGTTTGGGGAACTCGCGAGGAAGGGACATAATGAACAAGGATATAAGGTACTCACAAAAGAGGAAGCATGGTGAAGGCTGGAGGTAGGTGGGCCACGCAAATCAGGAAACTACGTCCAGTACAGGGTTACAATTAAAACTGTTGCTCTGCCTCTAAGGGCATCCAGAAAAACCTTACTACCTCTCCCCTTAGGCAGTGACCGGGGCCTACTTCCCGAATAATGACATCCCTTCCAACGCGTCACTGGCTAGGAGGAGGTCGCACGAAAATTTACTGCTGCTCACGAAGAAGCATGGCCAATCCACCTCGCAGATATGGCATGGCAAGCAAGCATACATACAATTTCTCCACATCTGAAACACCTTGTAATTCAACCTAGCTTTGACACATTCCCAATTGGAGAACGAAAAATTACAAATTCACCTAATAAGGAATGAGATGTAAGAAAATAAGTGTATTTAGGATCTTTATTAGTTTGCCAATCTATACAAAAGGATGCGACGCTAATTTAAATATGACTGGAGGTATACAACGACGCTTCACTAGCGAAAATATTAGGATTCATTCTCGATTCACGGGCAGTACAGTATGGATGAGTGGAAAGAGCAGAAGTAGGAGCGAGTTTGACACAATCGTTTCCGTCTTCGAAGAAAACATTGAAACCACGCGCCAGCAATCAAATGGACGACTACTATCCTTAATACTTTATGGACATACTAAGGCGTTCCTTGGTTCGTGAAGCTGATGGGCCTATAAAGCTTTTGCCAATTCTAGACATAGCCCTCGCCAATGCAATAATTTTTGTGCCTATGTTTTATGGGGATGGGAAAGAAACGGATGTGAGTTTTAAAGATATTTTGAAATCTCCAGTTTTTGTGCACAACGTGAAGATCGCTTGCGATGCCGAGCTGATGCAGCTGGTTGCTAGACAGATGTGCGGCGTTGAACATAATTAACAGAGGGCCCTCCCCGAATCTGTTAAGGGGAGGTGAAACATATATTGGGTCATCCGGAAAGTTCTGCGGTTTTTTAATGACAAATCCAATATAGCATTCTGAGAACGGTACAAACCTTTACTGAACAAGGTATGCGCCATTTTGTTCGATGACCTTTTGCCATCTCTCGGGTAGTTGGAAAATCCCCCTCTCGTAGAAGGTCCTGGGTTTGTTGGCGAAGA
>CAJPEV010004470.1:4329-21908 GCA_905338385.1 Darwinula stevensoni | reverse complement strand
ATATTCCTCAATAGTAAACAAATTTCAGAAAGCCACCCCAGAAAAAGTTCTGTTGTTTCTGTATACACTATCATAAACATCAGTTTCATTTGTGTAATTTTTGCCTGAAAGTGCTCTCTTCTGTTCTAAGAGTGAATAAAAATTGTTTGGGGCAAGGTGAAGGCTGTTGGGCAGGTGAGGCAGTAATTCTAGTCCCAAAGATTGGTAAAATTTACATCGTATGTGCTGCTGTGTGTGAGGCTTGGCATTGCAGAATGATAATGCTATGTCTTGCAATTTTCTGTAGGTGTGTGAGGTCTAACATTGTCATGCTGCAAAGTGACAATGTTTAGCCTCATGCTTGCATGCAGATGTGAGTGGCATCAGATTGTCATATTGCAGAATGACAATGCTGGACTTCAAACAGTTGCATACAAGGAAAGTATTACAAGATGGGAAGTAGTGTTTCACCTTCCCTTGTCCCTTGTGATTTCTATTGATTCTTTAGTCTACTGCTAGTATTGTATAATTTTACATTCATTTCTTTGAATATTTCTTGATGTCCATGGATGTAATAGGTGCAAAAGAAGTTCCAGTATAATCCAAGTTCCAGAAAGACAAAAAGAAAGATCATATTTAGTACAGTGTCAGTACCAGGATTATTTAAATTTTGTTTTGTATCTTCTTGTATATACTTGGATTGAAGCAAATATTCTTGTTCTTGATTTTAACCTCTGACCTTAATTCTATACATTTCCTAGTCTATTGAAACTTTAGAGAAAGTTTTCGATGAAGGACTTTCGGTACGAGTTCCAGAACGTCTAAAATTTGGAAACTTCAATAACGACCACAGTATCTTTAGCATTATGACTGTATAGCAGCAGGGGCAATATCCAATTGGGCTCTTGAAGAACATGAAGGGGATGGTTACTTGGGAATGACTGACTAGAGCATTTTACTGAACTATTTTTAAGCTTTATTTTTTTTAAATGATGTACTGATGATTATCAAGCTCACTATGCATGTAAAGAGAATGTTTTCTTGGAGGAAGAGAGCATGAATATGTCAGCTTAAGGTGGGAGAGGCAACTATTCCCAATGTGAGTCTTGTCATAACGTGTTTTCACCATTAATCACATTCGAAATTAGTTTTTATTATTTGTGAATGGATTAGAAGTTATCAAAGATTGCACTAATATTTAAGCATGATAAGAGCAATGTGATGAGTTATTGGCTGTGAGTCTCTCAAATCTTCCGTGAAAAGTTATGGAAGGCATGGGAAGGAATTGCATAATTGCAAGGAGAAAATGGGAATTGTCTCCCATCTGTTATAAAAAATAATACCCATTTTGAATGATATACAATTATCCTCCCTCGGACAAGTAATCAAGAAAGATCTAAAATGATTTCGAAAGTTATGGTAAGACTTAAAAACCTGACTTAAACTCCACGTACCCTAACTGGGTGGGGTAAGGTAGACAGGATAATGAACTGGTTGATGGGATAAGAACAGGGTTAAAGTTTTAGTAAAAGTTAGGGTTGATGGCAGCATTGATGGCTGGTCATGGGGCTTGAACCCCCCAAAAGAATGCCCAAAGAATTAGTAGGAGGGCCTTTCTTTCCTATAAGGAAAGCATTGTTTAACGGTCCCCTTTTTATAATCATGAAGTGTGAAATTAAAAAATGTGAGGTCAACTAAGGTATTTTGAGCTCAAATTCTTCAAGACAAGTTGGTGATTGGAACAACCAGAAATGTTCACTAATTTCTAGTCATACACGTCCCTCTCAAAATCCTGTCCAGGAAGGCTAAACATGCACATGTTGATAGTGATGGGTACAGTCTGTGTGTTGTGGATGCCTTGCACATTGTGATGCAACTGGTGCCTCTGGAAGATCCCTTCAAATCATGCATGAATTGTTGGGCTGTGTATGACAATTGCTGTAGTAATTCAGAGCCAATTGGTACAATCATGCTCCACACAATATGTAATCTCCACACTCCCTAGTGACTCTATAAACTAAGTGAATATTTCCATTCTTGTGTGAGGAGACAGAAACCTTCAGTCATGTTTTAAGACCTTTTGCTTGTAAATAGGGACTATAAACAGATATTCTTTGAAGAGGTTTGTATTTCAGTTTATTAAATGAAGGACTCTTTGGACTGATTGAACAAAAACCCAGTGGATGTAAGAGATGGCAGGGTTTTCTCTGTTGTGGGGGCCTTATAAAGGGTGAAACAAACATTGAAGCAATGTAAATGTTTTGAAATGTTTATATTTAAGCTCCAAAGACAGTATTGTTTAGCAAAAAATACCATTTAAGACCTTACAATTCAAATACAGCATGTTCCAACTTGGGTTTTAGGCTGGAAGGTAGTGTCCTTCATANAATGATGTACTGATGATTATCAAGCTCACTATGCATGTAAAGAGAATGTTTTCTTGGAGGAAGAGAGCATGAATATGTCAGCTTAAGGTGGGAGAGGCAACTATTCCCAATGTGAGTCTTGTCATAACGTGTTTTCACCATTAATCACATTCGAAATTAGTTTTTATTATTTGTGAATGGATTAGAAGTTATCAAAGATTGCACTAATATTTAAGCATGATAAGAGCAATGTGATGAGTTATTGGCTGTGAGTCTCTCAAATCTTCCGTGAAAAGTTATGGAAGGCATGGGAAGGAATTGCATAATTGCAAGGAGAAAATGGGAATTGTCTCCCATCTGTTATATTTTTATTATGGGTAAAACTTACTATATGTTAATAGGAGGGAGCCTGTTCATTAGTTCTTTCTAGATTTTACTAAAGCTTTCAATACCATTCTGAATTTTTGGACTGAATTTGAGGTGCATGGGATTATGGGTGGGGTAAGGTAGACAGGATAATGAACTGGTTGATGGGATAAGAACAGGGCTAAAGTTTTAGTAAAAGTTAGGGTTGATGGCAGCATTGATGGCTGGTCATGGGGCTTGAACCCCCCAAAAGAATGCCCAAAGAATTAGTAGGAGGGCCTTTCTTTCCTGTAAGGAAAGCATTGTTTAACGGTCCCCTTTTTATAATCATGAAGTGTGAAATTTAAAAATGTGAGGTCAACTAAGGTATTTTGAGCTCAAATTCTTCAAAACAAGTTGGTGATTGGAACAACCAGAAATGTTCAATAATTTCTAGTCATACACGTCCCTCTCAAAATCCTGTCCAGGAAGGCTAAACATGCACATGTTGATAGTGATGGGTACAGTCTGTGTGTTGTGGATGCCTTGCACATTGTGATGCAACTGGTGCCTCTGGAAGATCCCTTCAAATCATGCATGAATTGTTGGGCTGTGTATGACAATTGCTGTAGTAATTCAGAGCCAATTGGTACAATCATGCTCCACACAATATGTAATCTCCACACTCCCTAGTGACTCTATAAACTAAGTGAATATTTCCATTCTTGTGTGAGGAGACAGAAACCTTCAGTCATGTTTTAAGACCTTTTGCTTGTAAATAGGGACTATAAACAGATATTCTTTGAAGAGGTTTGTATTTCAGTTTATTAAATGAATGACTCTTTGGACTGATTGAACAAAAACCCAGTGGATGTAAGAGATGGCAGGGTTTTCTCTGTTGTGGGGGCCTTATAAAGGGTGAAACAAACATTGAAGCAATGTAAATGTTTTGAAATGTTTATATTTAAGCTCCAAAGACAGTATTGTTTAGCAAAAAATACCATTTAAGACCTTACAATTCAAATACAGCATGTTCCAACTTGGGTTTTAGGCTGGAAGGTAGTGTCCTTCATATGGTCTTCAATGAGATGAAACACAGGAAAGTAAATGATTTTCAAAGCTCATGACAGTTGCTTTGCACAATGCTGGGGTTATTCTGGCAACTACTGCACTAATGTTTTCCTCAAGTTCCTGTTATGTGCAAGGTATTAGGTAGTAGGTGCACATTTTGGTACACTTTTCGTTTAAAATAGCCCCATAGAAAGTAATCTGGTACAGTTAAATTTAGAAATCTTTTGGGCCATGAACAAATGTATTTGTGTACATGGGTTGTTCTGAATGTCTGGTGAAAGTTATATTTGTCATAATGCCAGAAGCTGAATTTTTCTTCCCTTTTTTTCTTTAGGGTTTTATAAGTTCCAGTGAATTTTTGCATAATTTTTTCCGCGAGGAAAATTTCTTGCATGAGGGGTCGAAATTTGCAAAAACACAAAGGCCCCCATATAAGAGTGGAAGAGGGGCTTGCGAAATTTTGTCTGAGTGCCATGAAAGACTTTGATTCAACTTTAATTTTTAGTTGGCATATCGTAGTGATAGAGCCCTGTTTCATCAATATTTACGATATCAGAGACACGTTTTTCCGCCTTAAGTAGAATTTTAGAAGCAGCATTTTGCAGAAATTCTCTCACGTCTGGTTTGCTCCGTCAGACAGGTGTTTTGGGCTACTATTTTTCTAGTTTTCAAATGTTTGTTCAAAATTTTTTATATGCTGCCGCTTTAATGCCAACAGTCTCTTCAAGGGCAAGGTAGGTTATTTTTGGGCAATTTTCAATTAGATGATTGAGTTTCTCCAGATTTGCATCAATGACAGTTGCTTTTTGACGATCCACTAGGTACATTTTTCAGATCAGTCTGACAACACAGGAACAGTGAAAATCAGTCATACACAAACTTTTTAGATGTTGGCACTCGGAACATTTTTTGGAGCTTGAAACTCCAGGAACGATTGCATGAAAATCACAGCAACACAACTGAACCTCTAAAAGATGGGAGCTCATGTTTTCGCAAAAATCGGGCACTCGTGCTAGGCAAAAAAATTGCTAAACATTGCTAAAATGCTACACAATCTTTTTTTTAATCTATTAATTATTAATCCTTTCTGTTTACTGAAATGACTTACCAAATCAACGGGACAAAAAACGGCAGGCCATGCCCTACCCCCTCGGGGGTAGGAATGGCCCCACACCACTTTCCGTTTATACGCCGAGCGCCAGGCGAAGAATAGTCGGTGTGTACCCAATTACGCCTGGGTGAGGCGGCGGCCAGGCTCGAAGCCTGGCCTCCTGGACGGCACGCGGACGCTCTACTTCGTAGGCCATACCACCAGTTGATTCTTATCGTGGTTAAAAGACGTATCCGTTTTGTTTTCCTTGAAGTGAAATCAAAACGGCCTCGGGGAAGGAAGCCAGACGTGTCTGGATGTGTGTGTACGCCTCCTTTTATTGCTACGTCGCGTTTTTCTTTAACCTATGTCTGTGCCAGTGTCCTCTACGCCAGCGGTCCCCAGACTCCTTGGAGTCGCGACCCACCGGAATTCCAGAACGAGGTATTTTCAAACTAATCATGACGTGAAGAAAACTGATAGACCATTTCTGCGGGGCATGCTTTATCCTGTACCGATGCGGGTGGCGATTTTTTTATTTGGGAAAATGTACGCGACCCACAACTTGGAAACCGCTGCTCTACGCAAATGTATGCTCGCCCTTCTTAGAGAAGAGAGGCATGCTCAGTCAGGCGCTAATTGGATACAACCCATTGAGATCTAGTGTTGTGGAATGAACGTCTGGTGAACTGACCCTTCCCTCCTTTGGACTGTGAGTGTCGCGTGTGCTGTTTTAGGGCATGGAATGGACTTCGGTAATTCATATCTAGCTCGAATTATCCTCAACCGATCAGGAAATTGAAACTTAATGAAAACATAAATGTACTGATACTAGACAGTCCTCCTAGCAGGTTGATCAAGGATTAGGCTTGGTCTCGGTCCTCTTGAAATCAAAAGTACTTGTGCATGTGAACCTTTCTGCTTTAGGAACAAGCTTTAAGCAGAGGTAATCTTGGTTAGACTAAAAGCCAGCTACGTACAGTTTCTAGCATTAAATTTAAATAATTTAGTATAAAAAGAATGTGTTTATCTCGTCAGTTGGTGAATGTCACTCTATATTTTAGGTAGGAGTTTGTTAGTAGAATTTTCAGAGGGGTGAATTTACCTATGAGAATCTGCTCCTTACTGGTGGGCTCGAACAATAGGATTTTTAATATTAAGAAGATATAGGCAATGATATGGGGGCAGCAACTCACGACTGTTTGCGATTCCTCTTCCCAAACATATTGCCTCATGCAATGTATTAATAAGTTCCACACTTACTTGTTCTGCTACCTCTGCTGAAGGTGTAAGTTATCGTTATCGTGTCCGAACACAAATATTTGGCTTGCAGAAACAGTTGTTAGGTGTCATTGCATTCTCTTGCAGGTTACCTAAATAATTTTGGTTCAAGCATATCTTGCAGAACGAAGACATTTGGTCAAAATGTAATTACGGCCCATTTGGTTTAACTGGCTCATTCATAGCACCAAACATCGCACATCAGGTTCGTCGAAGGCATGTTTCTTCCTGAAAAAGGACTCACATTTGCACCACCCTGTAATTTCCAGNGGCCCCCATATAAGAGTGGAAGAGGGGCTTGCGAAATTTTGTCTGAGTGCCATGAAAGACTTTGATTCAACTTTAATTTTTAGTTGGCATATCGTAGTGATAGAGCCCTGTTTCATCAATATTTACGATATCAGAGACACGTTTTTGCGCCTTAAGTAGAATTTTAGAAGCAGCATTTTGCAGAAATTCTCTCACGTCTGGTTTGCTCCGTCAGACAGGTGTTTTGGGCTACTATTTTTCTAGTTTTCAAATGTTTGTTCATAATTTTTTATATGCTGCCGCTTTAATGCCAACAGTCTCTTCAAGGGCAAGGTAGGTTATTTTTGGGCAATTTTCAATTAGATCAGGGGTGTCAAACATACGGCCCGCGGGCCGGATCCGGCCCGCAGAGGTGGTTCATCCGGCCCGCCGTCTGTTTCTGAAATTTTCCGCATGGATTGAGTGTCAGCACAAATTTAAGTGAAATTTTATGGGTGCGGCCCGCAAGCATCTGCAGGGTAAGGAATGCGGCCCGCAAGCATCTGCAGGGTAAGGAATGCGGCCCGCCGACCGATTTGAGTTTGACACCCCTGAATTAGATGATTGAGTTTCTCCAGATTTGCATCAATGACAGTTGCTTTTTGACGCCCTTCACTAGGTACATTTTCCAGATCAGTCTGACAACACAGGAACAGTGAAAATCAGTCATACACAAACTTTTTATATGTTGGCACTCGGAACATTTTTTGGAGCTTGAAACTCCAGGAACGATTGCATGAAAATCACAGCAACACAACTGAACCTCAAAAGATGGGAGAGGGCTCATGTTTTCGCAAAAATCGGGCACTCGTGCTAGGCAAAAAAATTATGCAAAAATTCAATGGAGCTTCTAAAACCCTATAGAAAAAAAGAACACTTCAGAACTTCAAGTCACTTCAGAACAACGCACGTACTTGCAAGTGCGACTGACATATAAACTCTGTCAATGTTGGAGGTTTTCCCTGAAGAGAGATCCACTATTTCTGATTCAGCTTTAAAATTCCAAACTTCACATTTATTCATGTTGCAGGCCTGCTGTTGTTGCATCTGTCGAACACTTTCAGCTACACAATCTTATTGTGGGGCCATTCCTACCCCCTCGGGGGTAGGAATGGCCCCACACCACTTTCCGTTTAACGCCGAGCGCCAGGCGAAGAATAGTCGGTGTGTACCCAATGGTGTGTACCTGGGTGAGGCGGCGGCCAGGCTCGAAGCCTGGCCTCCTGGACGGCACGCGGACGCTCTACTTCGTAGGCCATACCACCAGTTGATTTTTATCGTGGTTAAAAGACGTATCCGTTTTGTTTTCCTTGAAGTGAAATAAAACGGCCTCGGGGAAGGAAGCCAGACGTGTCTGGATGGTGTGTACGCCTTTTATTGCTACGTCGCGTTTTTCCTTAACCTATGTCTGTGCCAGTGTCCTCTACGCCAGCGGTCCCCAGACTCCTTGGAGTCGCGACCCACCGGAATCCAGAACGAGGTATTTTCAAACTAATCATGACGTGAAGAAAACTGATAGACCATTTCTGCGGGGCATGCTTTATCCTGTACCGATGCGGGTGGTGATTTTTTATTCTGGGAAAATGTACGCGACCCACAGCTTGGAAACCGCTGCTCTACGCAAAATGTATGCTCGCCCTTCTTAGAGAAGAGAGGCATGCTCAGTCAGGCGGATAATTGGATACAACCCATTGAGATCTAGTGTTGTGGAATGAACGTCTGGCGAACTGACCCCTCCTTTGGACTGTGAATGTCGCGTGTGCTGTTTTAGGGCATGGAATGGAGTTCGAGCTAGATATGAATTACCGAATCATCCTCAACCGATCAGGAAATTGAAACTTAATGAAAACATAAATGTACTGATACTAGACAGTCCTCCTAGCAGGTTGATCAAGGATTAGGCTTGGTCTCGGTCCTCTTGAACTCGTAGTTTTCATGAACACGTACACTTGGAAAGACGAAATCCTTGTTCGAAATTCGTCTCCATTAGAACCAATCTGATTTTCGGTCGATGCATGTCAAAGATCGTAATTTAAATTTATTAAATCATATTTAAGAATGTGTTTATCTCGTCAGTTGGTGAATGTCACTATATTTTAGGTAGGAGTTTGTTAGGTAAATTCACCCCTCTGAAAATTCTGCTATGAGAATCTGCTCCTTGCTGGTGGGCTCGAACAATAGGATTTTTAATATTAAGAAGATATAGGCAATGATATGGGGGCAGCAACTCACGACTGTTTGCGATTCCTCTTCCCAAACATATTGCCTCATGCAATGTGTTAATAAGTTCCACACTTACTTGTTCTGCTACCTCTGCTGAAGGTGTAAGTTATCGTTATCGTGTCCGAACACAAATATTTGGCTTGCAGAAACAGTTGTCAGGTGTCATTGCATTCTCTTGCAGGTGACCTAAATAATTTTGGTTCAAGTATATCTTGCAGAACGAAGACATTTGGTCGTTTACATTAATGCCGGGTAAACCAAATTGACCGAGTAAGTATCGTGGTTTGTAGCGTGTAGTCCAAGCAACTTCCGTACAAAGAAGGACTTTTTCCTGAGTGTAAACGTGGTGGGACATTAAAGGTCGGCTCCCAGATATGGTGTGTGCATTGACTATCATGAGTTCTTAGAAAAAAAAAAAGTAACTTGCCCCGAGCACTAGTGAATATGAGCTTAATTAACACAAAGCAAACGAATATCTCACTTCGTAAACTGCCAAAGAAGACTTCAAAGTTTAAACAATTTATATACTGGTTCTCCCTTCCTATTCCAAGTCCTTGACATTCCCCCTTTATGGCGGGTAGACTTCCTCCTCACCTTCGAGGACGTTCCTACGACTATGCAAGCGCGCGAATTCATTATTCTTCGGGATTTTATGTCTCTGTCCGCCTTCAGAGATGGAGATAAATTGTAATTTACAGAATTTCAGAACTAATCTAATTCGAACACGAAAAGGATATCAAATTCGTGTGAAACTAAAACACTAATATTCACCTTTGTTTTCGTTGCAAAATATTTCAGAAATTTATTCTCATTCCAAAATATCTTGATGTCCATGCATCATATGCGACGTCTGTCAGGCGTTGTTGTATCGTCGTCTGCATCCAAATCTTGAGCCGCCTCAATTGCCGAAAAAGACACTTTGCTGATGCATGCACAAAATACGTAGCACAAAACCGCGGGCAAGCAGGAAATCCATGGCCACATATCAAAGTACTTTGCATTGAATGCCCTGCTCCCTTTTCTAGGGAAATTATATTTTTGCGGCTGAAAAGAGCCACTTTCTCTAACATGCACAGGTTCTCGTGCAATCCTGTTCGTAGGGACAAACGATAATACAACACCGTTGAAGTTTTCCATTCCTGAGTTTTCTTTTTTTTTTGCCGTCTTTGGTATCGTAATGAAATCAAAAAGCGTTCCAGTTTTAGCACTTCTCACAGTTCTCTTCCGTGACATGGCGCTGAACCTCTTTTCACTGTTCTGCCATTAAAATGTTTCAAGCCAGACTTATGACTGAAGGGGACTGACTCCAGAATCCTCTTATCTTTTCCAGGAAGGACTTTGAAGAAGGGAGGACAAGTCTAATCGGATGAGAGATCCTGGACGGATCTTGAATTACCTGAATTTTATATTCTGCCTGTAACATATCCAAACTTAATGTACAGTATATCTGGGATGCCTGCTCCAAATTTAAATACCTGTGATGGATACTTTTACGTATTCAGATCGTCGTCGAGCATTCTCGAGATCGAAGATCCTTTTTCGACTGCTTACTGTTCTGTTGCTTCCTATTTCATGAGCTTCTTCGCCTCGTGCTCCTCCTTCTTCAAGGCGAGTTCCACCCGTCGAGGCACGTCTGGGATGAGGAACTGGATAAAAATCCCTGTCAATATCGCCACGTGCTGTGGGGAAAAACCAAATTATGCCCCTCCTGTATGTTTTCCAATATGATGTAGAATGATCGCCAAGATGGTCCCAAACGTTGCACATATGAATGTTGCATTTGCTCTTGGGACTGTTGGCGAGGAACATCATGATCAGTATTTTCATGCTAGTGTTATTTATTCGAAAGAGATATCTTAGAATGAAGAGTAGCTCAGCATTTCCATCATCGATAAGTTCGAAATCTGGCAAGTATCCAAATTGTTCGTGCTGCGAACTCACTTCGAACACGAGGCAGAAGGTCAATTTGGCGATGAGGAGTTCGAGGCCGAATTTGGAATAGCGCCCCTCTTCATCGGCATAACCCCAATATCGGCAGGGTTCATCGGTCGTATTCACAGGCGCAAACGCCAGGCTGTAATTGAGAAAACGACCCAAATCCTCGTCCACAAAACTCTGAAATTTCATCTGAGCCAACACGTTCGACGTAAACGCGATCATGAAGCCCTGAAAGAACAAAATAAATATTGGTAATATTTGATTACTTTTTATTTTTCCGTCGAAGTGCTGAATGTATCACATTGATATTTGGTTCTGAAATGAATTGCTGTTTGGCAGGAAATGTTTTAGATCACACTTGTTGAATTTGTCGATCTTTGAATATATGTAAACGAAATTTTCATTTTAGCTCTGACATGAATTCCCTCTTATCATCTCGTTTGAGGTTTTAGTTCGAATGTTCGGCGTCCTCCAAATGAAGTAATTTTATTCTTACATTCGCTTTTGGAAGAGAATGAGAAATGACGAGGAAACTTTCATTGGGATTCTTCTGAGGACAAGTTGATACTTAACGTAATATGCAGTTCCTGTACCTGAACAATACTTATGTGGGGGCAGAATGAGGTACGACACAAGATTTCGCGAATTGGAGACAAGAGGATAAGAACTTCTCTGTCGACTTCCATGACCTCGAGTCTCTTCTTTGAGAGACATGCAAGGGCATTCGTTCTTATTACTTTAATCTATCGTTTCACCGAATGTTATGCCAGACTAACCTATTCCATTTCCTAACTGCCATTACCGTTACTAGCCATTATTCAAGTCAGTTACATATACAGTCAACCCTCGATATACCGCCACTCTCGCTTAGCGCCAACTCTTTCCTGAGGAACGAATCTTCCCCATAGGCTTATCATTGGCGCTCCCCCGTTATAGCGCCGCTTCTCGCAAGCCGCCATCCGCCAATACCTTGCCTTGCACAAACGTGCCTTATTCAACGTAAGTCGTACTCGATATAGCGCCAAGCGGCATACCGTACCAGCTACAATGATCGTACCATGCACTACCGTGGTGGAAAAAAATATGACATGCTCTCAGCTTTTCCGTTCAGCGATCGTTTGATAACGAGATTGTGAGGGATGACTTAGCTTTGGCACGACGCCAGGGATTAGAGGGGGGCGTAAGGGGTCTCTTAATCTGACCTAATCCCGTCTCTCCTTTTCTTTCTTTTGGAGAATGGAAACGCCTCTTTCGGTTCAAAGTTTCTCCAGACGATTGTTCAAGTGTGTTCACTATCCAGTAATGGGGGAAAGGACAGTTATAAGTGTGAGGGAAAAAGTGAAGCTATGTCGCTACAAGGAAGCACATGCGGCCGAAAACATTGCGAATCATTTTTCTAAGCTGTGTAGTTTTTCTTCTCCATTGGCAGCATGGATGAATTAAAGTGGATTTTTTTTGCTAATTCTATTTTACATTTGAGTTATTTCGAAAATTTTCCGTTTTAAGGCCGCGCATTTCGATGTAGCGCCACCCTCGATAAATCGGCGTAGACCAAGAGTGGCGGTATATCGAGAGTTGACTGTATTTCCATCCATTGAAGAGTGAAAAATTTTGCCCATTTCTGGCAGCCAAAAAAAAAAAAACAAAGCTTACAAAGCTCTCGGCTTTCTCGTCACCTAATAGTGTTGTGAACATTTTTTCATTCAGAAGTTCATTTTTTTTGCTTTGCTTTTTCACAGTGGAGCCTCTGGCTTTCGAGTGCTAATGGGGCTCTTGCTGTAAACAAAGGGTTATCTAACCGATCATGAAATTTTCAGCTTGCCTCTATTGGCATAGACCGACTGGCAGGAGAAAAATTTCGTCACGATAACTGGAAGAGGAGAAGCGATCACTGCGGCGAACAAAGTACGCCGGACTCACATTGGTGAGAACGGCGGCGAAGGCGAGGAGGACGAGGATCTCGTACCAGATCCCGATCCCCCTGACGATCTCCGCCCGGGGTCGCCTCTGCTTCCGCGTGTACTTCTGGGCGTCCGTCTTCAGCTCCGTCAGGTTGTTGAGGAGGGCGAGCAGGGGGGCCAAAGGGAAGGAGGCGGCAAACATCGTCATCACGCCGAACTGCAAGGCTGGAGGAAGAAAAGGGCAGGACTTCGAGGATTTGTGTTCGAATAGCCCGCTTCTGCCTTTCCATTCCTCGAAGTGAAACGAAACATCCTCAGAAAATGCTCACCAGCAACATTGCGCCTCCACAGAACAACACTACTATCATCTGTAAAGTTTTGAATAAATGCATAAAAACTCCGACCCATCTCGAGGTACTCGGAATCCAAAGATTCCGGTTCGACCAAGCCGATATAATCAGCCTCGATCTGCGTGAGCATCCTCCTCGGCACCTCCGTGTCCCGATGCTGCCACCTCCGCTTGAGAAAGGGCCAAAGGACCTCCTGCAGCTGGCCTGCCACTTGGAGGAGCAGCAGGAAGACGACCATCTGCTGGGCTAGGTAGATCATGCAGCTGTGCAGCAAGCACTGCAATTCAGTCATGCATGAATGACACACGGACGGCACGTAACACTTCTGGAACCAGAGACGAATGAAGGACTGAAAGGAAAGCAGGTTCTCTCGGGAAAAAAGTTTTGTTTTTCAACCATCAAAAGGTAGTAGAGGAATTTTAGGAAGCAGGATTGTGTCAGGGAAGGTGAATGACGACCGGAGGGTGGGGGGGTCATGAGGATTCTTGACCGTCCTGGTAAATGCGAAGAAAAGTGCTACATAGACCAGTTTTCCACTTGCATAAACCCCGCAAACTACTGTATTATCTTTCGTGAAAAAGAGTGGTCTCTATGAACCATTTTCCTATCAGCCCTTCCTACGTCGATTGAAACAGTGAGTTCTAGAACCGTTTCGTGCCTGTAGCCAGCAATCGTGTTGTAGTGCCCTGGGTAGCCGTAGAAGTTTCCCTGGAGGAAAGCGATGTAAAAGAAGGGAAAGTAGAAGTTGAGCGACTGGATGATGAATTTCTTCATGGTGAGGTGATAATTAGCTTTGGCTTGGGTACGATGCATCTCTGCAAGGTGGAGAACCATTATCACAGTAGTCCTCGGGTGTAACTGGATTTATAAATATTACTTCTAAGTCGCTTCTTTCCCTCTTGCTTTTATGTTAAAAGTGAAAGCATAGATTAGAGGGATTTGACGAACGCCTAACTTGAATATTTGAGTAATGCAGATATTCAAGAGTCTGAAGGTGGCTCTCAATGCTCAGCGATTCGGTCATAAGTTTGTGATAAGCTATGTCATGTGCCTCCCAAATGATGCAAATTTTAGATGATGAAGAATTGCTCTTAATTATGTTTAACTCAGGCTTTCATGCGGTTTCGCCTTTCTCAGCGTGTTGTTATGTATTTATGATTTGAGCTGCCGATGCAGCACCTTAAAAGCCAAATGATACATCGACTTAGGTTCCATCACGCTGAAAATTGTCACAGAAAGAGCGAAATTTTCCTGAAATATTTTCTGAAAACTTAGTGGCGCAATAGAAAATGCGAGACACTTGTTTTGCAACTAGTCTGCCACTCTCGGCTTTTTAGGACGGATTAACCGATATCTTAACACCTCATTATTCGATAGAATATAACGTTCAACTCCTTAACGTCAATGAAGTTTCATCCGGACATTCCAAGTCATGCAACACACTGCGCCTGTTCAGTCCTACCAGTAAGAAAACTATACCTTCCTCCCCTCCCAGGGGACAAAGCAGAGCAAGCACCTCTCGCGTTGAGATAATCCGCAGCCATATCAAAGAGATACTCCATGACCTTGACGAAGACGAAGGACACGACCGCCCCGATCAACGTCGGGACATACGCCACCAACTCCGGCGCGGCCCCCGCCTTCTCCATCTCCCCCGTGAGCACCACCCTCGCGAGCACCACCCCCACGTTCCCCGCCACCAGCACCGCCACCTGCAACCACCGAATCAGCCTCCCTCGAGGGCATGACGAGGGCGTGACGATGTCGACCCACCATTCCCACGAGGGCGAACGCGGAGGTCACAACTCTGATGACCCGTTTCTGGCCGTCGAAATACGGTTGCATCTCTCCTGTTGAATCAAACGAATCGTTCTACTTGTGTTCGATGAGCATGTTACTCTTTTCATTGCGTCACACGAGAGTGGAACAGAATTAAACGCCAAAATTCAACCCGGATCTCTTTAAAGCGGTACCTTTCAATTTGCCAGACAGTTTATTATTGATTTATGATGGAGATCGAAACAAGTCTAGAGATCCTCTGTTTCACATGATACCATGCTACGAGGTGCTCAATGCCATCAGATGGCTGCCGGTCGGATGGGCGATAATTTATTGTAAAAATATGAAATACGATATGAAATACCAGTGATGGGGTCCCTGCGCTGCTCCGTGGCCATGGCTCGAAACCCGTCCGAAAGTCGATCTGTGGGAGCGATGAAGGCTTGAGTNAGCTCCGTCAGGTTGTTGAGGAGGGCGAGCAGGGGGGCCAAAGGGAAGGAGGCGGCAAACATCGTCATCACGCCGAACTGCAAGGCTGGAGGAAGAAAAGGGCAGGACTTCGAGGATTTGTGTTCAAATAGCCCGCTTCTGCCTTTCCATTCCTCGAAGTGAAACGAAACATCCTCAGAAAATGCTCACCAGCAACATTGCGCCTCCACAGAACAACACTACTATCATCTGTAAAGTTTTAAATAAATGCATAAAAACTCCGACCCATCTCGAGGTACTCGGAATCCAAAGATTCCGGTTCGACCAAGCCGATATAATCAGCCTCGATCTGCGTGAGCATCCTCCTCGGCACCTCCGTGTCCCGATGCTGCCACCTCCGCTTGAGAAAGGGCCAAAGGACCTCCTGCAACTGGCCTGCCACTTGGAGGAGCAGCAGGAAGACGACCATCTGCTGGGCCAGGTAGATCATGCAGCTGTGCAGCAAGCACTGCAATTCAGTAATGCATGAATGACAGACGGACGGCACGTAACACTTCTGGAACCAGAGACGAATGAAGGACTGAAAGGAAAACAGGTTCTCTCGGAAAAAAAAGTTTTGTTTTTCAACCATCAAAAGGAAGCTCCAGTAGAGGAATTTTAGGAAGCAGGATTGTGTCAGGGAAGATGAATGACGACCGGAGGGTGGTGGTGGGGGGGGGGGGGGTGACGAGGATTCTTGACCGCCCTGATAAATGCGAAGAAAAGTGCTACATAGACCAGTTTTCCACTTGCATACAATCCCGCTAACTACTGTATTATCTTTCGTGAAAAAGAGTGGTCTCTATGAACCATTTTCCTATCAGCCCTTCCTACGTCGATGAAAACAGTGAGTTCCAGAACCGTTTCGTGCCTGTAGCCAGCAATCGTGTTGTAGTGCCCCGGGTAGCCGTAGAAGTTTCCCTGGAGGAAGGCGATGTAAAAGAAAGGAAAGTAGAAGTTGAGCGACTGGATGATGAATTTCTTCATGGTGAGGTGATAATTAGCTTTGGCTTGGGTACGATGCATCTCTGCAAGGTGGAGAACCACTATCACTGTAGTCCTCGGGTGTAACTGGATTTATAAATATCTACTTCTAAGTCGCTTCTTTCCCTCTTGCTTTTATGTTAAAAGTGAAAGCCTAGATTAGAGGGATTTGACGAACGCCTAACTTGAATATTTGAGTAATGCAGATATTCAAGAGTCTCAAGGTGGCTCTCAATGCTCAGCGATTCGGTCATAAGTTTGTGAAAAGCCATGTCATGTGCCTCCCAAATGATGCAAATAAAATCTACTACTTCTTAACGAGAATTAATACAAATTGAGTCCGAAAGTACGCCAAAGCGGAAAGAGTCGCACAACAATACATAAATACTAAACTCGACGGCTACGTCGTGGAATTTTCGGTTTACTTACATCGACTTAGGTTCCATCACGCTGAAAATTGTCGCAGAAAGAGCGAAATTTTCCTGAAATATTTTCTGAAAACTTAGTGGCGCAATAGAAAATGCGAGACACTTGTTTTGCAACTAGTCTGCCACTCTCGGCTTTTTAGGACGGATTAACCGATATCTTAACCTCATTATTCGATAGAATATAACGTTCAACTCCTTAACGTCAATGAAGTTTCATCCGGACATTCCAAGTCATGCAACACACTGCGCCTGTTCAGTCCTACCAGTAAGAAAACTATACCTTCCTCCCCTCCCAGGGGACAAAGCAGAGCAAGCACCTCTCGCGTTGAGATAATCCGCAGCCATATCAAAGAGATACTCCATGACCTTGACGAAGACGAAGGACACGACCGCCCCGATCAACGTCGGGACATACGCCACCAACTCCGGCGCGGCCCCCGCCTTCTCCATCTCCCCCGTGAGCACCACCCTCGCGAGCACCACCCCCACGTTCCCCGCCACCAGCACCGCCACCTGCAACCACCGAATCAGCCAGGGAGCTCCCGTACTGCTCCCGCACTGCTACAGCTGGGTGGTAAGGGTGCTCCCGCTTGCGCCTCCAGTGTTGAGACTACTGGGCAAAGACCGGCAGCTTTATGCCAACGTAGAGAGGACAACTTAAAAACGCATCGTTCTAGTTGTGTTCAATGAACATGTTACTCTTTTCATTGCGTCACACGAGAGTGGAACAGGTGTAAACGCCAAAATTCAACCCGGATCTCTTTAAAGCGGTACCTTTCAATTTGCCAGACAGTTTATTATTGATTTATGATGGAAATCGAAACAAGTCTAGAGATCCTCTCTTTCACATGATACCATGCTACAAAGTGCTCAATGCCATCAGATGGCTGCCGGTCGGATGGGCAATAATTTATTGTAAAAATATGAAATACCAGTGATGGGGTCCCTGCGCTGCTCCGTGGCCATGGCTCGAAACCCGTCCGAAAGTCGATCTGTGGGAGCGATGAAGGCTTGAGTCCCCCACCGATGAGCCAGCTCCATTTCGTATCGCTTCCACATCTCCAGGAAAGCTATGGCTGCAATTCAAT
>CAJPEV010004469.1:4960-21922 GCA_905338385.1 Darwinula stevensoni | reverse complement strand
GTTTATTATCTGCAGCGACTGCCTCATCGCCGTCCTGTGGGACCTCTTTCAACATTTTTTTTTCACGTTCAACCTCACTTCGCCAATATCGCGACCATCTTGATGGGAGGTCCGTTTGTGGGACGTATGAAACAAAGAATTTACGTTATTATTTTTACTTCATCAATCATGGGAACTCAAATAAATCGACCATGACATGAAACGCAAGCAGAAAACTACTGCATGGAAGCGATGTCCCAAACGACCACGCCTGACCTAACGGAAAAAATTAAAACGTGACATGCATTTAGTTATTACCACTCTTCGATTGACACAGCTAAGTATGAAGCCTATGGCTCAGACTGATATAGCATGATGGACCTGGCGCTAAAAGTGTTGGATGGCCAAGCCAATGGCCTAGAATAACAGCCTGAAGGACCTGGCGCTTTGAGAGGTGAATGGCCTAGCCTTTGATCTGAAGTGACATAGTCTTTTTTCATCACAAGACGATGAAAAGCATAACACCAGTGGATTCTTGGGCATGAAACCAATTGCAGATCATTTTCTGATTAAAGGCTCCAAATTTTTCTCGATAACATTGGTGTTGTGTATGATAATCCATGAACTTCCCTCTCTACTTTTCGAAGTGAAGCTTTGTTCGATTTGGACACTGTCCTTATTTCCATCTCTACCTACGAAGACGTGATAATTAAGGGTACACGTACCTTTCTTATCCAGCCCTTATTGTGCAAGGTCGGCCCTCATCGGACTTCCTGCTTCGAGTTTCTTGCAATGGTTTCCCTTCTTTGCCTCATGCCCTAAAGCTTTTCTGAAATAGAAGTGACATCATCGATTCATAGCTCGAGTAATAAGACAGTCATTTTTCAATTGTTCAAAGAAAGTAGGTTCTCACAACCGAAGAGGGATGAGTCCTCAATTACCGCAGAGGAAATTCACACGTTCATGCAAGGGTGTCAGAAGTCCCTAGTCTTTCACACTTGGCCTATTATATTTTCTTGTAGCAAAAAAAACAACGAGATTTACATTTAAATACTTCTATTTATATTTCTGAAGTGTTTATCCATATGAGACGACTCGCTTTAGCGAAATTTCTCTTCCCCTGCCAATGCCTCGAGCGTTTGGCGGCGTCGTCGCATCCTGAGTGGAGGAGTTTTATCCTTGCGATAAAACATCAATCTCAGGATGCCTCATTCTCAATCGTCCACATTTTTCCATCCACTTTTTTGTCATTGCAATCTTAATCGTGAAGGGCGAGGGGAATTCATGACGAGCTTTTTTCTTCTCCTTTCTTGGTCTAAAGCAGGGTTTTTAACATGGGTCCGTGGGTAATACTTCAAGAGGTCTAGGGGTGCATACGTTCAAAAAGGTCAAGAAGCTATGGTCTATAGCTTAATCGAATGAGATCGCCAGGGCCTCACTGATTCGTCATTGCAAGAATATTCCTTCATATAGTAATTTCGGAAAAAAAGAGATACCGAGCTGGTGGGAATCGAAGCTCGAAATCAATCCCGAAAATGCTCCTAGAACACTCCTCATGATTTTTATAGTATGCCCCTGCTGGCTCATCCAGATGTATGAGCTCTTATTGTTACCGACAAAATACCACTTCACGATTGGGTCGTTCCCAATAGAACGCGTTACTCTAAATGAGTAGAAATTGAGCCGACCCTGGACAATGTTGACGCCGAATGGGCATTCGGATGGACGGCTTAGGAAATGAAATTTACGGCGACCAATATTTCTGTCTCTCGCATATTCCCATCCCCCCCCCACCCTGCTGGATGCCATGCCTTTAATACGTTACAACTCGTATGAGCCCACATTCGAGCTGGCTCATATTACGGATTGCGTGCCATTTTTTGTCTTCTTGTCGAGCAAGCTCATCAAAATGGGAAAACACTCGAAAATATTCAATAGTGTGCGTACAGATCGCATAATGCCCAGAAGTAGGAAACCCTAACAGTCTTGCAGAATAGAATGACCAAAAATGGAAAGCACTGACCTCACTCTCCTTATTCCAGCATGGGTACTCCACCTGTTCATGTGCAAGGCACCCAACTACATGCAGCAGGTGTTCCTGAGCGCACGCGTCTACACGCTCCTGGCCCTCTCGGTGACGCTCTACCTCACGCTGACAGCGTTGGTCTCCATCGAGCAGATGAACTGCACGTGCATAAGGGTCATCCTGCCGTGCATCTGGGTCTTTCTGCTCGTCGTCAACCTTCCGTCTGCCATATATTTCAATATTAACGAGAAGCAGGTATCAATTGAGTGTGGATATGACATTTCGGAATTTTTCTCCTCTATAATGTATTCATAGAGATTAAATGTTTCGATTGTTTTTCTAGCTGATTTTCCCCAAAAATGTTTTTTTTCCTGAGTGTTTATACTGAATGCAAATTTTATTCAAAAGAAGGCATTGGACTTGTTTGAAATTGAAGCGGCAGCGATAAAACCGACCGGATCCGAAGTAGCTCATAACATTGATTCCAAGTTGTTTCAATGCTACGCGCTACTATGGATAGAAACAACCGAAAAGACAGTCCATTACAAAGAAACAGGGAAAACGATTGGATTCTCCCTCGTAGAAGTCGCATAGGGAAATTTGAGTTGAAGGGTCTGCATGCCCCCGACGAGAAATCGGGTCAGGAATGTCGGAATACCGAAGATATAAGGAAAGGCTCTCTTAAAAAGTGTATCCTTCCCCTTGCAACTTTCCGGGAATGAACCCGTCCCAATATACGATTTACCACGCCATCTTTTTCTTCGCTGAAGTGGAAACTAAAAAATTGTGTTGGATGCAGATAAGAAAGGGAGAGGGGAGCGAGGAATTAATTTACACCTCCAAGGTTGCTCACGTTCGAAAACGTGAAAAACGGGTTGCGATGTCCGCAGAGCGACGTCAGGCCGCTAATAAAAGCTCATATACCACATTGTCCTGCAAAGCCATGATGATTAATGGGGGGGGGGGGTTCCTACTCGTTCTAAAAAATGAGTTAAGGCGAAGGTGTTGCATAGATGTAGCATAGCGTCTCCCCTCCCCACTTTCCCGTCAGGGCTGACTCCAACGGAAATCATATCTTAAAAATCCCTCTATCTCCATCGGGTCCCTTATATGATCGAGAGGAACGAACTTCCCCCTTTTTTTCCACCTCCCTTCACTTTCCGCGTTCTGTTCTGCATTCATCGTCTCGTGACATCGGCGTGGTCATACTGTTTCAGAACACCTTCGTCCGAATTATTTATAGTTATCTCATTTATTTTTTATATTTATAATCTAATATATATAGACGATCATGACTGACTGACTGACTGACTGACACTAATTCTAACCATGTTTTAGAAGGGTTAGAAATCTGAAAATTGGTACATCTGTACCTTTTGGGATGCAGAGTTAAAAAAAAATCCAACTTTGGAGGTATATTCCCTGGGGGTACACATTTTGGGGGGGAGAAGTTTATTTAAAAATATACATCGTGATGGATAAGGATGTCATCGAGAGACACTATAGCATGTCGACGTATAGGTGGTGTAGTGATAGCACTTCTGACCGGTAATCGTGAGGCCTGGCTTCAAGTCCCAGCTGTTCCGTGTTTTTTTTGGCTTCTCTTGCCTTCCATGTCCCGTTGCTTGAATANCAAAAAGTGACACAAGAAAAGATTTCAAGTTAGGCGCACAGAATCATAGAGGTAATGATTTTGATGGAAAAAAATCAAGACATTCTACTCCATATGTCACGTATTTCAGTGGGGACGTACTTTAAATACGTGTTTCCCATTTCGCAAAAAATGAATGAATTAATCACTATCCAAGGTAAGGGAGCGCCGAAGGCGCGACCATAGCGAGTTTGTTTGCCCGAAGGGCAAACAAACTCGCTAGTATGTATTATAATTATTGTCACGGCCTAGCCCAAAGAAGCGCGCGGTTCTTCCGGTGGCCGCTATTTGGCGCCTTCTGGAACGCAACAGTTGTAAGGTCAACGTGATGACCTCCCCTTTAATTCCCCTTTGATCTATGTAAAGTCCCCCTATTCTCTAATTTGGACAGCGTTCGTCCCCAGTGTATGAGCAAGTATTTTGATATCCGGGAAGCTCCGCGCGATAAGGGCGAACCCGTAAATGATTGATAGTTTGTATGGATGTGCGCGGCGAGAAGGGGGTCCTTCGCGAGGCCGCCCTTTGTGGGGAGAAGAAGGTGAGATATTTCCCGGGCCCTTTCTACGAGTAACGGTCTTCCTTAACCTCTCATTAGCGGGCCTCACGTCCCATTTCTACCTACCTGCCCTCCTGATTCCGCGTGTACGCCATCAATAAATTCTTATTGTTATTGGCAGCTGGCATCTGGCCTATGATTTCTCAGACATGCACACTCCGTCACATTATTATAAATAATAATAATTATCATTATGTTTATAATACTTATTTATATTTAGCTAAATATATATATTTAGCTAATTTGGTGCATATCACTCCAATTTTCTTGCACCGTAAGACATGCTCCTCGATGCACAAAATGAGATTTGAAAAATGACTTAAAATACGATTAACATGGAAAAGCCGAATCAAAGTGTAGGTAACATGCTCTGAGATCGTAGCAACATGTTGTTCTCCATAGTAACAGGCCCGCGATGGACAAGAACCTCGTCTCCATTTCCGAATAGCCTGGAATTATCTTCTCTCCCTCTTTCCTCCTTCCGTTACATCATTCCATTTCTGTCCAATTCGCCACGTCAATTTTTCTTTTCAAAACATCGCACCTCTAAGAATTCCCCCAGGGGATGTATCGAGACTTAATATTTTTATTTAAATCCTTGTCTCAGTAGTCACATTCTTGGAAAGTTTCAGCTTTCCATGTTCATCAGTTTAACCGATGCAAAAAAATTACTTGAAAACACCTCCCTTTGAAATTTGTCCCCCCAGGGCATTTACTTCCTAAGGGCGAAATTTTCTGCACGCAGCATCCCAATACGTAGTTACGTACCAAGTTTCATCTTTCCACACCAGCTGAATGCGCAAAGAAAAAAAAATTGAGTGAAAACGTCGGTCCCTAAAAATATGCCCCCACAGGGCATGGATCTTATATTTTACATTTTTTTTAAACTCATCGTCTCGGGAGGCATGTCCATGCCAAGTTTCAGCTTTCCATGTCTCTCCGTTCTACTTAATAAGCAAAAATATTTATTTTGTTTCATATTTCCGCACTAGCTGAATACGCCAGGTCCAAAGAAAAAAAAAACTTTAAATGTCGGCTATCAAAAATATCCCCAAAAAAAAATTCATCACCGCGGTACAATTGCCTAAGTGAAATAGTTCATGTTAAAATTAAAATAAGAAATCGAAAAAAATTTATTTGAAGAAAAGGAGGAAACCATTAATACTTCAATTAATCATGCGTTAGAATACGATATCAGGACGCTGATTTTGTCCTTCAAGCCCTTGAGAGCTCCACCCCTTTCTCCCTCCTTCAATTTAGACCATGGCGCAGTGTTATTCTTGCCCTTTACCCGCTGCCGAAAGCCCATTTTTCGCGTATCATTCAAGTTCGCGAGGCAAAAAGAAGTGCAGGCACCGAACAATAAAAAATTGACGAAACGAATTTCCCGACGAATTGGCAATGAGAATGTTTCCCAGGAAGTCACGAGTGACCTTGGAAAGTCGGAGACGAGCCAGCCGCCATCGAGGCGCCTCACGTAATCGCCCTTACATCCCCGCTGGGAACGATTTTCCTCTCCGTGTCGATGAAGGGGATATTACATCCGTGTTGGGAATAAAGAACTGAATTTGTCTAATGGTATTGCAATGGACTGCGGACATTACGATAGTATGGGGAAGCAAGCGAAGGCTCGATACAACATATGAGGAACCGAGGCTTCATCGCGCCGTCATAAAGGCTACACCCAGAGAAATCGGTAACTAGAAATGATGCACTTTTCTCAATTTTCCCACTTCGGCTTAAAATATATTTAAAAGGAAAACACATTAACGCAGAATTCTGATTTCTTATCAGTCTCTTCCCGACCGTGCCGTGTGGCCTGAAAGGCGCTTATAGCGGTATATAGCCGACTCGAGAGGGAGGTGGTACCCCACCCAGTGTCGAATTGAGTCGGAGAGAGAGAGGGGGAGGGGGGGAAATGCTGCGCATGTGATGACGTCAGCGAGCCGTTCCTCCACAAAAAAGGGTGCGTTGGCCTTGACAACTGAGGCCAAGACAAGTCGTGCGCACTCGTCTCTCACAGACGCAATACTCTCTACTCGCGTTTGTCAGAGCCGCCTAGGCAGATTTCTACATACATTATTGATCTGTACGTTGATTTCGATAATATTCTCAGGTTCCATAATTTCATTCACTCTCGCAGTAGCAGCAGTTGCGAAGGATAGTGGCAAGGTTTGCATAGTCGCATCCTGTAGGATGCGACTATACTCTCTTGAGCGCATGGTCGTGCATAGCTTCTTCGCTCTATCGCCTTCCCTCCGATCAATCCTCGTGCTCCTGCGTCGAGGAGGAAATTCCTATCTCATCGTTTCTTCCTTTCTCCGAGTCCAGTTTGTATTGTGTTTGTATTTGGTTTGGTGTGTCATTGGTGCAATAGTTATCGACGGTAGACTAAGCCTCTAAGCTTAAGAGCCTATGATATTGTTCCGGTGCAACGGAGTTGTAGCCCGTTGTGGGGTTCGGGTAGAAATAAGAACAAATGGGAAATCCAATCAACCGTAAATTTCTCTTTCACTCGTCCACAGAAAGAAGTAGAGAGTACCAGTCCAGGTACAGATCTGGTATTCTCCTGACCCCTGTACCACTGGTTTTATTATATATATATTTACCGCATTCGAACCATGTAACCTTGAAAATAAATAACAGTTGTCATTGGTTCGGCGTAAGCCTATATGAAAAAGACCTGGGGCCCGTTCCTCGCCTGTGCTAAACTTAAATCTAAATCTAAATCTAAATCTAAAAGTCTAAAAGCGGTCTAAAAGCAAAAAGTCTATACTTCGCCCTGACCCTTTAGACTAAGATTTAGATTTAGATTTAGATTTAAGTTTAGCACAGGCGAGGAACGGGCCCCTGGAAACTAGACATGCTCTAGATGGTTATCGCGTCCGCGTCGCAAAGAGAAGGGGGACAATATGAAGTGTAGGATGCCAGATACGGTATTTCACGCGTGCACCTAGCAACCCTTTCTCCGCGGCAGGGAGCAGCCGCTCTCCTCCATTGTCTACTATGGATTCGCACAGCTGCTCTTGCGCATTTGGTCGTGTTGTCCGGTTGCTATGGTTACTGCGGATGACGGAATGTAAAATTTTTTAAAATTACAATATCTTGCTTTTCCCCATACCTATGGAAATGCCAGGTCATTGTAGCCGCCACGGTCTTCACCCGAACTGAAGTGAAGAGGTTGTGCAGGAATTGGAGGCTTGCGCCAAGCGATTGGCTCCCTTAATCGGATCTTTTGACAGAATTTCGGGGCTCGATCGTCAGGAAGAATGCCCCGGCCGTATTACCGGGCAATGATCAAGCCGGTTTTGGGTCGGCGCTTTCGATAATGTCCAACGCTCAGGTCGCGCTGTTTTGCAATGGCGGGTTGAATGAGAGGTGAAATAACGATGGTCGGCAATGGGAACCCAACATTTTAGATCAGATGTTGCTAACTAGCAGGGCGCTTCCCGAGTGTTCACGCAGAGACCGGCAAGTTAACTGCTGTGATGCGATCGTTTGTCTCGACCTGAGATCTCCCCGAACTCTGAACTAGACCGCAGGCGTTCCTTTAATCAATAATGACTCATGCTTACTAAATGGTCTCTATATGACTTTTACCCTGGGAGAGATGTTTAGAATTTAGTTCCTCATTCTCTTAATATATACAACACCTGCGCTCGATAGAGACATCTAGTGGCTGAAACTGGAAATACAGGTCAGGGGTCAATCACCCTTGCCTGGGTCGCGCGCTCGATCCTCTTACCGTACATTTGTATAAAATTTGGAAATTCTTGACTAAAGTCATATTTTGAAAATCTACCTCTATAAGCAAGGATCTCTGTCTGTCTCTGTCCATCTGACGCTATGCATTCGAACACCGTTGGAGATATCGATCTGAAACCTTCGCAGGAGGATGGGGTCTGTCCAGTAGCAGGTCATAGAGGGGTCGGGGTCAGGGGGGGCGGCTCCGGGGGGGGGCTTTACTCCTGATTTATATGCATGACTCATGTTATTTATCAGATTCCGTGTAGTTGATTGGTGAACTATTTCTAATGACAAGTAATTTATGCAGTGAATTTTAAATACTTCTCAAGATTCCTCAGAGAATTCCATTCATGCCGATGGGTAATTATTAATGAAGAAGCTGCGCCATAGAGCAACACGTGCCTTCGTTCATGTCCCTCAGGAGTCTCGACTCTAATCTTAAGGTACTACGGGAAGATGAAAATCGCCCCCCCGGAATCGAAATTCCGCTTTATAATTCTTGCAAGGGACCTCAAGAAAGAGTCTTGGAGCCGATTGCTGACTCTGCGGTCGCGCCCGGGGGCATGATTTGAGGTCAAAGGTCACAATTTACATGCATCTCTTTGAAAATGTGTATCTCCCCAACCATTGGCCGCAGAAACGTCAAATTCGTGCCATTCTCCTTGGAAGATATCGCGATAAATGGAAAACAATAAATGCATGCATGTAATCGTCGTTATCGAGACGCCATGGCGCCATTTGAGGTCAAAGGTCACAATTTACATGCATCTCTTTGAAAATGTGTATCTCCCCAACCATTGGCCGCAGAAACGTCAAATTCGTGCCATTCTCCTTGGAAGATATCGCGATAAATGGAAAACAATAAATGCATGCATGTAATCGTCGTTATCGAGACGCCATGGCGCCATAACTGAGGAAATTTCCGTTTTTGGATTCTATTTTTTCGCCCTCATTCCTCGTAGAAATTTTCTATCGACAAAACCATGGTAAACTTTTTGGAGGCTATCCTGATCCATCTTTTGACGGAGTTGCCCATAGTTTCCTCCAACCGTTCGCTCTCTAAGTTCGACGATCCACGCGAAAATGCCACTTTTTTGGAAATCACTCGAGGTTGACGGACATTGCTCGAAAACGAAGCGGAAATTCAAAAATTCCTCTGATAGATCTCTTAAGAAGCCTCTCAAGAAGCTTCGTGTGGATTTTCATAAGAATCCGTTCGCTATCCTCGGAGCCAATCGTTTTTTGCTGTGGCCCATTTTAAAATTGAGGCCGTTTCTGTCCTGCCGGATCGATTTCCTTGGTTCGTCCATCGCAAATACCGGATTTTTTTATCCTCAAGCATAGAGATATGTTTCAGGGCTCAAATGACACCAAGATTTCTTACTTTCTCCCGGGTGATAGAGAACGCGGGGCTTTAATTTCCGATTTGCTTGATATCTTGAATCCTCGCGCGCAGCTCTTCTTTCTTGGACCTCCCTCTCGACTCGCATCCACTTGTGCGTGCGGGTGATTGTGTGCGTCTGTGTACAAGTGAGTAGCAGGAAAAGCAGGAGACCGACGCGACTTTAGCTGGGGCCTATTTCTACAGGGTGGCCCTAAAAAGGGCCCTCTTTTCAACTCGCATTATTGGTGTGATGCTTTCATGGATATTTCTCATAGTTGCATAAAATGGAAAGAAGAAAGACAGCTGCAAAATGCTTATTTTCAGATTTGAAATATATTAAATGAAGACTCAAGAAAAACTAATTGAATTTCGGTTACGAAATATCGGCCCTCTAAAAAAAAAAAGCATTTTGTAGCTGTGTCTTTCTCCTTTCCATTATATGCAATCAGAAAAAAAATTTCTTGAAAGCATTGCGCCTAAAATGCGAGTTGGAAAGAGTGCCCTTTTTGAGGCACTCTGTATTGATTTTCTTCTCGTCCCTTCGACAATTCTCTCTATTTCTTTTTTCTTTTCTTTTGTTTATTATCCTAGGCTCCGCTTTCAATTCCCCCCTCCTGTGTCCTATTGGCACGTCGCCGCTCTCCCCCCACCTTGTCTTCTCTCTCTAGAAGGCAATTCTAATTCGGTGCGGGTGTGCGGAAAACGGGTGCGGATGAAAGTCTCCCGTCACGGTTGCGAATTTTTGAGGCATTAAAATGCAGATAGGAATAAAAAATTCACACTCTTGACATGAATGAAACAGGGTCATATCACTTCACTAGGAATCCAAATCTTCCAAAGCAACGTGCAGAGAGCTCAAATGATAAAAAGACGTACAAATTCACAGACAGAAAGGCTTTCAATGCTTCTTGCCCTCAATATCTCCCAAGGAAAGGTACCATATTTCAAGATCATTTGCATCACCGAGATATGAAAAAAGGACCTTATCCGAATGCGGAATTAGTTCCACCCCTGGGCGATCTTCAGAATGAGGTTAATACATTTTGAGTTCTTCACACAGATCCTTCAAGACGACTATGAAAAATGGCTCTGCCGAATCATGCGCGAATGTGTTATTATCCTCAGAATAAGAACGATTTGACTGAGGCCATGTCGGAGAATCATGCAGCGATCGACCGCGTTTCTCCTGCATTCCTTCTTCCTGCAAACGACCACGAGGTGCTTTCCTCCGAGACCATGTTATGGTGGAATGACCCACGATTCATATAACACCCAAATTGTCTTTCTAGGTGAATCGGCTGCTGAATGATGGGATTTGTCCCAGTTGTGCCTGATAACATATTGTACAATGCGTGATTCTTCTTTCCGGTCTTGACTTGCCCTCCCATGCATGGGAGAAGCGAGACGATGGCACATCTCTGTCGCGCTATTTTCTTTTAAAACTTTTTATTTTCGTGCTCGCCGCCTTCTTCCCAATCCATCTCTTTCCAACCCGCCCTCCACTTGAAAGAACTCGGCGTTCACAGATCACACTTGAAATTTTCCACCAGCGAGGCATGCAACATCTCTAATGAATAGGGATGATAACTCACCCGGTTTCATCTCTTTCTTCCCAACCAATAAGCAAAGGAATATTGCCAGAGCGTCATTCTTCCGGTTTCACTCCCCGACAAAAAATCGGAAAAGAAGTTAGACTTCTTTTTCTCTGGCGGCAATTTCTATTGCATTCTTTCCCGTACGTAAGAAGGTATTGGTCGACGACTGCCACTTCCTCCGACAGCTTTTTTAAAATAGGGGCAGCCGTAGAAACGTACCTGTGTTTGAAACACCCCTCCCTCCCTCCCTCCCTCCCCCAACCCATCGTCAGTTGACCTTTGACATGTAAAACAGTTTCAAGGTCTGACTTTTCGAAATATTCATTTTTCAGATAATTTTATTATCTTTTGTTTTCGTAAGGGGGGGGGGGGGGGGTACGAGATATGAGAAGGACAAGGGCAAGAAAATTCATTTCTCAGATGCACGGTCTAGGTCATACCGTATGAGGTTGAATGCTTAGCTGAACGCGGGGAGATAAAATTGGAGGCAACGTCCACGTTATTCATTTGTGTCTTTCTCGATAAATCAGGAATGACAGATTAAGGGATGAGATAAGCCAGGTTCAACGAGACGATAGTTACGCAAAATGCATTCTGCTCTAAAAATCCGTCAGAGCAACGTCAATAACTTTCCAGCAACATTTACAAATTCAGAGAAAGAAAATGAAATCAATATCAACATTTTTCAAAAAGAGATGTGAATATGAGTCTCTGGAGTGACCCACCCAAATCCTGACCCATGACTATATGGTTAGAATGTCAATTTTCCTAGTGGATATGGAAAGAAATCATGATGTTTCAGGTGTAGTATCATTTCTGCCAATATATACGAACTTTGAGGTGATTTTCCCCACAAACACCCAAGGAGGCATAAGAGCCCGGAGGCAATAGTCCTACCAGGAACGGTCCGCTTTGAATGAACATCCCATGGAAACCCATGCGGAGATCGCGAATAATAAATACTTTTGTCCCTGCAATCCAGATACTCGTCTCTATCGATTGATCAGAGAACATTTCACAATTTATGCTATGAAGGCGGGAAAAAAAACATGAAAAACTCTAGGGAGTTGCGTTTTTTGCCTTCATATCGTTCACATTGCATTACTTTTCTTCGAAATACCATGTTCAAGGTTTGTGAGCTTTGGTATACAGTTCAACCAAGAGGTATTCTCAAGTAGCATAGATAATTATCTGTGGTCGGAATGATAGCCAGGAAACTGGTTTGAAAATTAGAATTATTTTTAATACGGGCTCTTGGTCTTTGACCTTTGAAGTTAACTTCAATCTTGATTCCTCGTTTGAGATTTGATTGCATCGTCGATTTTTTTATTTACTTATTATGCTGTTAATGGGGCGAACTGTTTCCGAGTTGTTTTGATTCGACTAGTCGAATGGCTATCAAACAGCAAATTTAGCAAGGACTTATGACTAACTATACGGAGTCCAAGGCACGCGCAGGAGCAGATGGCACTAGCGCTTACTGATTGGTTGCAGACAAAGAGTCGTTAAGTACGGGAAACAATGCCACGTGCTCCCTACTCAACAATGGGCAGTGGAGAGCTGACTCGCTTCTCCCTCCTTTATCTCGAAAACGTTTCAGTTTTGGAAAATTCTGCTTAAACAAGATTTGAAGTCCAGAGTCTGCCTTAGCCAGTGGTATACTTTTTATTTTTGACAATATTTAAGTGAGATAAATGTGCACCAGGGATAATGCCTCCATAATGTACCTCCCATTCAATCAGGCGCTATCCTTCTCCTCCATATATCTCGACAGTGACACACTTGAAGAAAAATCACTTTCTGGAAATTTTTAAAATCTAGATTCCACCCTCACCGGTGGTATAAATGTTGAAGCTGTGCGACTTTACTCAAGTTTCATATTCCCCCGAATAGAACCATCCTCAATCTCACCTCTCCCAGGAGGTCAGGTAACGTTCCATCTCTCTCAAGCATCTCTAAAATGGCGCGTCTCATGAATCTACTTTTTCAGACAAGTGTTGGAGCTCAGAGTCCATTCTAGTCTGCGGGATGCGTTTCATTTCAAAGGAAAAGGGGGACCTAAGTTGGCAAACTCCCCTTTGGGAACATCACAGATTCGATTTATAATAATCAGGAATAGCAGCAATCTCTTGAAAATCGTTACTCTTGGAGCCTTAGATTATGTACTGCCTGCACGAGGATTGATACCGAAAATACACGAGTCACATAAATCCTTAATGATCCTTAGGAAGTGCGGCGGCTCTTTTTTTGACTGGGCAAGAGTCAGCGCCAGTAGCCAGTGAGACTGGGGAAGAGAAGGGAAAAAAAGGCGAGGGGGAAGTGCGTGCATGCGACAGGGTTACGGGGCAGGCGAAGAAACATAGGACAGTGAGTCGGGAGGGAGGTCCAAGAAAGAAGAGCTGCGCGCGAGGATTCAAGATTTCAAGCCAATCGGGAATTAAAGCCCCGCGTTCTCTATCACCCGGGAGAAAGTAAGCAATCTTGGTGTTATTTGATTCCTGAAACATACCTCTATGCGATAGGAACAAAAAAAATACGGTATTTGCGATGTATGAACCAAGGAAATCGATCCGGTAAGACAGAAACGGCCTCAATTTTAAAATGGGCCACAGAAAAAAACGATTGGCTCCGAGGATAGCGAACGGATTCCCATGAAAATCCACAGGAAGCTTCTTGAGAGGCTTTTTTTTAGAGATTCGAGTGATTTCCAAAAAAGTGGCATGTTCGCGTGGATCGTCGAACTTAGCGAACGGTTGGAGGAAACTATGCGCAACTCCGTCAAAAGATGGATCAGGATAGCCTCCAAAAAGTTTAGCATGGTGTTGTAGTTAGAAACATTTCTACGAGGAATGAGAGCAAAAAACAGAATAAAAAAACGGAAATTTCCTCAATTATCATGGCGTCTCGAAAACGATGGTTACATACATGTATTTATTTATCTTTCGATTTAGCCCTATATCTTCCAAGGAGAATGGCACGAATTTGACGTTTCTGCGGCCAATGGTTGGGGAGATACACATTTTCAAAGAGATGCATGTAAATTGTGACCTTTGACCTCAAATCATGGCCCCGGACGTGACCGCAGAGAGTCAGCAATCGGCTCCAAGGCTCTTTCTTGAGGTCCCTTGCAACAATTATAAAGCGAAATTTAGATTCCGGGGGGTCGATTTTCATTTTCCCATAGTACCTTAAATGGCGTTTACTCCGAGAGAGACACTCAACATTAACCCAACTCGTGCGGTGAAGTGATAGATAATCTCACGTCTTCGTCTTTCTCAAAGACACTTGTAATGGGGGAGAATAAACTGGCCAAGCATTCTTGGCGGTGACAACCTATTGCACCCTACCAATTCCATCAATGGCCTGCCGTGACCACCATATTTTTCGTGCTTATTTCCTTTTGGTACCCTGACATCTTTTGATTTCATGATTCCTGCCTTGAATTCTACTGAGGTATCATTTTGTTGAATCGAAAGGAACATCATATATATGCTCTCTCAGCCACTCAGATAAAATTCTAGGGGACCTGAGACCACACCATGGAAGAGGAGCTGCCCGCCCTGTTGGACACCCTATGGAACGAGACCATCTATCGTAAGACCTTCCAGCACGGGCGTGCGATGACCTCCACGTGGTGCATCCTGTTCGGCGCTGTCTTCCTCCTCGGATTCGTGGGGAATCTCTTGGTGATGATAGTGATCGTCAGGACACGGCACATGCACAATTCGCCTTACTTCTTCATTTTCAACCTGGCCCTTGCGGATTTCCTTGCCATCGTGTTTTGCGTCCCTGGGAATCTCCTCAGCAACATCCTTAATAGTGAGAAAAATTATCTCATCTCTCTCTTAGAATTATTTGAATCTCTGCTGTACAGCATCCTTTTTGGTCTTGAAGAAATTGATATTTTTTGGGACATTCTCGTGTATTCTTCACGAATCGACTAAAAAAATTTACAATTTAATCTTATTCATGGAACGAATAAAACATTACTGTTTATTGCTGTGGTATCATTTGGAACCTTACATTTGGATTCCAAAGAAGTCTAGTAAATCCCCCCCTTCCCAAAACTCGCTCTAAGTTCATTTTCTGAAAAGCCCTAAAGCATTCATTCCAATAGTTCATGTCAGTTTAAAGATTTTAATCAGTTCTTCAAGTTTACAAAATGAAATATATTTGTAAAATATCTTTTTTTTTTAACCTTTTGCGTGATCACCTCATTCGCTAGTATCGAAGAAAATAAATCTGAAGCTCTCATTGCAACTCATTTCAGTTTCGTCTTTTAATTAGAAAGTGTTGGGAAAATGTTTTCAAGTTGCAGGATAATTTGGCTGCAAATTGCTATTTTATTTCATGAATTAGGAAACTTATGGTCTAGCCCGCACCCATTGTAAAAAATAAATAAAAGCCTTTCTTTGACTAAAGCGGCCAAGCTTGTCGAGAAAATGGATATGACCGGCATTTCAAGGTCGCTGCTTGCGTTAAAGATTCTCCCCCCGTCCCAACCGCCCATTGTCGAACGAGTCTCATTATCGGAAAGCAATGGAAAATGTCTCAAATAGGTGTTGAATACGCAAAGGCGGGAACAACCAATAGCTTGCGAAGGAATCTATGGTTTGGAATATTTTGCTCGTCTTTTTTTCGAAAGCTGGAATGCCCGCATCTAGCATGAGGACCGGACAATCCAGCAAAGGATGAAACATAGCGATAAACGCAACTTCTAAAAATCACCAGCTGAATAATAGTAATCTTCAATACCATCAAGTCTTTCCTCTCTTCAAGCAGATTTCCAGTTCATGTGTGACTTTGGATGAGACGAAAATCCATCCCATGTTGCCCCATTCACTGCCATCCACTTCGGTTTCCACTTAGCCATGGGCTTCGCCGTCGTCGGATTCCGAGTGCATGCGGTTTCAGCAGCGACCAAATGGATTTGTATGGTGCCCTGCCCGTTTTTATGGAAGGAAATGCAGCTAAAACCATTAATGGTTTTCCTACTAAACGCATAACAAAAATGGAACTCTCTAGCAGTCTTGCAAATAAAAGGAGATTAAAGTGAACACAATGAATGAAATGAATTAAATCAAGCATGAAGGCAAAAATATGAACTATTAAACATAAAATATTTACATATATATATTATAAAGAATGGAATGAAACATTAAATAATTAAAATGCTTAAAATAATGATAATTCCAAGTAAGGGAACCAGGACAACATTGACCTCAACCTCCTTCTTCCAGCATGGGTACTCGGTCTGTTCATGTGCAAGGCATTCAACTACATACAGCAGGTGTGCATGAACGTAAGCGCCTACACGCTCCTGGCGATGTCGGTGGAGCGCTACATCGTGATGCGCAGGGATAGCTCCTTCCAGCGGATCACGAATACGTCCGGGAGGATCATCCTGGCATGCATCTGGGTCTTTTCCCTCGCCGTCAGTATTCCGTCTGCTGTCTACGCCATTCTTCATGAGAGCCAGGTATCGACTGGATGTGTGCATGGAGCCTTAGGGGAATGCTTTTTTTCCCTGGATATATTCATGGAGACAACGTCTTCCAATTGATTTTCGATTAGGTTTTTCACAAGAACGAATTAACTTTTTGCGAATATATTTCAAAATGTTCTTACCCATGTCAATTTAGGTCAGAATCAAAGGCAAGAAATTTCTGACTAGCTTGAAATTCAATTGGCAGCGACAAGGCCAACAAGACCGGTAAGACCGACGAGAAGGATCGTATCTCGCTCATCAAGAAAAAATGGAAATCTCCCTTGTGTAGTGCCCATTTAGGGAGCGATACCCCCAAAATCTAACAGCCCATTAACATGCATGTCTCCGACGAGAAATAAGGTCAGGAATGTCGCCGACTGGTAATTGCAGACATAAAGAAGGCTCTCTCAAGGCGGATCCTCCTCAAGTACCTCTCTGAGAATAGACCCACCCCCATGAATGACCCACTTCATTATCATTTGTCTTTCCCTTGGAGGCCACGTTTATGTGGTAGATCCAGATAGGGGGGGGGGGGG
>CAJPEV010004468.1:0-21922 GCA_905338385.1 Darwinula stevensoni | reverse complement strand
TCAAGGCTGCCAAATTTGAGGGCTGGGATAGAGGTCAGGGAATTCGAGGAGAGGTCAAGTTCCTTCAAGTTCGGAGTCTCCCATCCGTCTCGCTCCAATCGAGTAATCTTGTTATTCCGAAGATGCAGTATCAAGATGCTCTCGCTCTTGAGGGTTGGGACTGAAGTTATTGAATTCCAGGAGAGGTCGAGATATTTCAGAAGCTTGAATGCATGAAGACTATGGAATGGGAAGTCTTCTAAATTCCCAGATTGAATGGCGAGATTCACTAGACTGTTTTTAAATGGAAGGATTGCCATAGGGGGGATTTTCTTAAGGGGAAATGCATTGCGCTGAGACTGGTGTGATGGTGGATGGTGCCAACTTATTTCCACATCCTGAAATGTAAGGTCTCCGAAGATTCCTGCTGGGATGTACTCATCCATGAATTTCGGTTCGTTGACTATGCGGAATTCCCTATTATGAGAAAAAAATGAATGAAACGCTTCTTAGGGTGACCTCAATGAAGTCATTCACTAATGGAATAATGCAAATAGGGAAACAGTGCTGGACTTGCTTGGATTTGAAGCAATCTCTTTTACAATATTTGTAGAAACTCGGGATATCGAGATTTCTTGTGAACGAGGATTTAGATTTTATTTTTTCAAAATTATATGTTTCATTAAGAGAGGAATATAAATTCTAGTGGGAGCTGACGTTGGCGGAGATGTACTGCTTTTCTGGCTTTTCTCCTATAATTTATCTCTTTCTTAACTTCGAAACTTCTCACAGTGAAAATGTTTTTTGTAGGAAATTCTATTTTTTTAAATGTAATTTTGAATAAACCTTGCAACTAAAGGCGTTACCATGATTAATATTGAGAGTCGCATTTGTGTATGAAATGTCAGCTTTCGATAATTAAGATTGTTTAAAGTTGCGAAACCTAATTTAACCCTTTCCTGCATGAATTTCTGAAGCAAATCAAAAATAGGCTTTTTTCATTCAACGTTTATAGAAGTACGCTGCCATAGTAGTTGCATGTATCACCGCTAGAAAGCAGCACTGAACAGATTATGTGCCCTCATGTTGACTACGCTAAAAATATGACATGTGGACTATGGCTAAAAAGGAACCGTAATGACCAGTAAGGTTTTAGTGCACTATAGTGGACACAATGGAGGAAAGGGTTAATGCAAGTCTATGTGGAAGTACGGAGCCATGAGGGGACGTAATTTTGAATTTATTAAAGTCGTATTCCAATTCTTTTTTGTGTGCATATCATCAAATTTATATAAGAGGCCCCATTTTTCAGAGGCAAAAAATAGTTGTTGAAATACTTCCCTGCCATATTTCGCATTAAGGGGACATATTTCTAAAGTAGGATTTTTTCTGTACTCAGCAGTCTACTTCTGCGTGAACTTTTTATTTCTCTGTATCGTTGAATTAAAAATATGTTCCGGAAAGTGAGCCAATTGTAAGAAAAAAGGTGCATGAGGACTTTTACTTAACAAGAAAGAGGTAAACATGCTGCAAATCCCAGGTAACAAAGTGCTCTGTTGTCGACAGAGTCACCATGATCTTCAGACTACCATCCAAAGACCACCCGAACGTGTTCAATTAACGCTTCATTTACTGTAAGGCACTGCCATAAATGTCATTGGGGACTTATATTAACTTTATCAACGCCCAATATATAGAGCGATCATCAACAGATTAAATTAAGCGTTTCCTGAATGACACGAATTCATCAAGTGTCTAAGTTCGATGTTTCCAAGTAAAGGGTTCAATAAACTTTCCCTTTCAGGTTTTTTGCTATATGCAATTAACTAATAAATAGTATTATCTAATAACGAGAATTAATTAATATTAATTAATTAATTATTATTCAGTCCTAGTAACGTCCTGTCCCGTGGCAGGGATAGATGATTATGATATGCCAATAATGGAAAAATAACCCCATGTTCTACATAGGGTTGTAGTGAAAGGGTTTTAGTGAAAGCAGCATACTATACGTGGAGTTCACCTTCCAGGACTAGCGAGAGTGTTTCCCACTGCAATCCACCCTCTGATTAGGATTATTGATAAGTTTGAAGAGAAAGCATCATGAGCATGAGAGGGGATATATCATGGCTGCAGGTTCCCTTGATCTTAGAGTACTAAATTTTATCATGGGGTTTCCTTAAAGGTGTTCTCAACAGAACCATACATCTTTGATAGACTCAAATATTCTGTGGTTACAACGCTGAGAGACAACCCACAAAACACTGGCCAATTTTATTGAAAATACTGTTGTATGTTGCAAAGAGTTTATCCATAGGAGTGGTGAAGAGTCTGAGCTTGTTTTTCAACATCTAAAAATACTTAGTGAGTTCGTCAATCACATGACAGTTAGCTAAATTTGTTATCGATATGAACAAGGAAAATATAGTTCAATTATATATCAATTATTGTTTGTTACCATCCTGTAGATTCGTCAAAATCGATATTGTAATTGCGTTAATCATTATCTTAAGTAATGGACCAGTGAAGGCGCGACCATAGCGAGTTTGTTTGCCCAAAGGCAAATGAACTTGCTAGTATTGTAATACCTTCATTTGGCTAAACTATTGGATGAAGTTGGCGAAATAAAAATTTCCTCCATCTTTTAAGATCTTACTGTGAAAGGTTACAAATTTTCAATCAGTAATATCCTGTTAGCATTCAAGAAGAAACTGAAGAGTGGACTCGTCAGTTTCACTGAGGAGCATAAGATATGAGGCGTATGGTAGAGAAATTTTGCTTACGCTTTTTATTCTATTTATGGAGCTATTTTCTACTGGTTCGCAGTTCATTCTATATTAATATGCATGATTGAGGTAAGTACATTGTGTAATTGGGAAGTACTCCAAATTTTAACTCTTCGTGTGATTCACTTTGAAAAGCAAATGAACCGCATTTTGAATGATGTTCCCTGTCCTTGCTCCTTAATTCGAATACTTCTCGATGTCATGAGAATCACTTCATCAGAAAATCTCCATACCATACCACTGTCACTTCCCTACAAGAAGAGTATCAGGAGCTACTTGCATGTAGATTCAAAGGAGAAACAAGTTAAAGACGTAAAGATATGACGATATCACAAGGAGATGTACTTTAAACTGTAAACATTCGAAAGCGTCCCTGAATTGTTGTTATCCTACAAAAAGCATGTTCGGTTTAGAAAGGGAACAGTATTTATCCATCTGCACCATGCTGTCAAGATTCCGGATCTAAATATGATTACTGGATGATGACTCTGGGCATCGCTATCAATGCAATTGAACAGCATTAAAGACCATTCATAACATGAAGTCGAAGAAACTCGAAGATTCTCTTAATTCGGAAAAAATATGAGGAATGGATGTGCTTCCAAGCCAATGGGATCTAAAATAAAATATAGATACTGAGATTTTCTTGAACCAAAACGCCACTCTAATCAATTGAGCTTTCTTTCAGTACCACTCATTCCACGACTTCAAGATGAAAAATTGAAAGAAATTCTTCTCGAAGATAAACCAAAACATAGACACGACATGTAAAGATATATTCATGATCTCTTGGAAGTCTCCCCGCAATGCACGTGCTAAAGCCGACCAACATCAGAAAATTCATAACATTTTGATAAGTGACAGTAACAAAAAAAAGAAACTCATATTGTTAAATATATATTGTGGATTCTCTTTCATATGAAATTCGAAACATTTTTATCTGGATCCCCAAATCGTAAAAACGAAGTCAAATTTCACTAAAATAATAAATAATGGATGTTGGGCTTTCATTTTCCACATGTGATGATGACAATAGCCAAATAATACTCATATAAAATTGAAAATTTGGTGGACTCTTAGTACTGCAATTTTAGCTTTGTCATGTTGGCTCACACAAGAGGTAATAGAGTGCTGAAATACTGAAAAATTACAAAAATTGAAAAAGGCTTATTTGTCAGGTTTGAGAAAACCCCCATATTTTTGCTATGATAATTGGATTCTACTATTTCAGATATTCCATATGAGCCATACACGCATATCTAACTGGTGTAGCTTGAGAGTCATGAGGTTCGTCCGAGCGGTCACACGTGGCTGTAAACGAATGCTTACGAAATTCATACCTCAATTATAAACAGAAATAAAATTAAAGTACGAATATTTCGAAATGTGGATTTTCAGGAAATTTGTCAACTCTGAATTGTTTCAACATTTTTTGAGATAGTTGAGCGTCATCATGTCTGTTGGCATGGAATGACCCTAATGTAATCTGTAATATTATTAAAATGTAAATTGGTGTGTAGGCTGCGCAATCGTCAATTCTAACCAAATATACTGTATATAGACGATCGTGACTGAGTAAATGACTGGCTGTCTGACGGTAATTCTAACCTGTTCCAATGTACTGTACTGCACAGGTTCTTTGAAAAGTAACTTTATTTTATTTCGCTTATAAAAAGCACAAAAATTATATGAATGAGAAACGGTTCTCAGAATATTGTACTTTATGGCATTTCATGTGACATGCCTCACGCCTCAACATGTCTTCCTGCATTTTCAACACATTTATGGAGTCAGACTCTAACGCTCTATGTTGTTCTCTTAAGGAAGTTTCGTGGAACTTGCTGGAAAACGGCGTTTACTTGTTCCAATTCCTCCAATGTTTGGGGGTTGTTCTTGTAAACCCCTTCTTTTCCCCTTCTCCATGAGAAGAAATCCCATGGTGTCAGGTCGGGGCTTCTTGCTGACCATTCTATCAGACTTCGTCGAATAAGCCATCTGGCAGGGAATTTTTCGTCCAGTCATTATCGGACAGGTGTCGCAAAGTGAGGAGGTGCCCCGTCTTGCATAAAGATTACCTTCTGTGCTTTCACACGCTCTGCGACAGCTGGCTACTCATAATTTTCTAACATTTCGTGGTAACGAACACCATCCATTGTGTTTCGTAGGGTGTATGACCCCTGGAACTGATTAGCACTGAAGCCACACCACACGGTAACTTTGGGAAGGCCTTGAGCTTTTCATCTGTTGTTGCTGCGTCACAACGTTTTCAGCCATGTAATGTGCGTTATGTCTTTTTACGAAGCAACCGACATGGAAGACTGCCTCATCAGACGGCAAGATGCTCCGGAAGCAAAACGGACCAGTCTTCCAACCACCCCAGCATTATCTCGGCAAATTTAGTCATCGGTCGCAATCTTCTGGGAACAGTTGCTGCACATAATGTGGTTTCCATGCACAGAATTTCAGCTCACGTTTCAGTGCGGAACGAACATCATGCGCAGTCATACCAGTCTCCTTGGTCGCTTGTCGCAGCGACTTTTTTGGGCTACATTCAATTGTCTGTCGAACTGTTTCAACATCTTGAGACCGGGATGTCGAAGGACGTCCATTTCGCATCACGTCTGCAACTGACCCTGTCGTCATGAGCTTCGTATGGCAATTCCTGATTGTCTTCAGGTCTAGAGAGGCACGTCTTCCGTGGCCGCCCCTCCACCACCGTTGCACTTGCACAATCGAACCCCACTTCAAAGCGCGATGCGATCTTTCCGCGTTCCCAAACGGCTCTGCCATGCTGCTTCTCAACATCTGGCAAGTGCCAGGGTGTGCCTGTAGTTGGGAAATAACCCGATATGCTACCATGTATCCAGTGCTGCCATATTGCCAGTACGAGTCACATGAAATGGTATAAAATAAAGTATTATATTCTGAAAACAGTTTCTAATTCGCATCAATTTTCTACTTTTCATTAACGAAATGAAATAAGGGGGTACTTTTCAAACACCCTGTAGACATGGTAGTAGCATGAAACCTGATACCTAAGTACCTATTGGGTGCTGAGTTCAGAAAATTTCAGACACTAAAGGTAAATACCCTGGGCACACAAATTTCGTGGGGAGATGTTTTCAAATCATGTATTTGCTTCAGTCGAATGGAGAATTTTTGTTTCTTTTGTGTTTTTTTTTCTTCTTCTCCCTCCTCCCACACAGACGCCTGTGGAGAGGATTAAACCTGAAGATTAAAACCGAAAAGAAACAAAATATCATCCTCCAGAACGGGACATTCATTCTATTCAAAAATCGAAAAGTCCCACGAGAATAATTTTCCCCCCTTCGCACTCTGAATTCGAGTTAACCGTGAGAAAATAGTTATAGGGAGTGAAAATTTCATTCGAGATAAGCGAATTCGAGTTAAACGGAGCTTTTAACATGGTGTCCTACGGGGTTCCGCCGGGACCAAGCATTGAACTTCGAGATAAGCGGAAATTCGACTTATCAGGATTTGAGTTAATGAGTTTTCACTGTATTCTGAAAACCGTTTCTTATTCGCATCATTTTTCTACTTTTCATAAGCGAAATGAAATAAGGGGGTAACCTTTCAAACACCCTGTAGACATGGTAGTAGCGTGAAACCTGATACCTAAGTATCTATTGGGTGCTGAGTTCAGAAAATTTCAGACTTTGAAGGTAAATACCCTGGGCACACAAATTTCGTGGGGAGATGTTTTCAAATAATTTACTTGCTTCAGTCAAACGGGGAAACGTAAAAAGCGAAAACTTTGCATAAAAATGACTACTTACACACGTCAGGAAGTTTTTCATTTTTCCTATGCATCCCCTGGTGGCTAATTTTTTAAGTGTGACATTCTCAAAAAAAATTCCTAGGGTGGTTTAATGCTGAATCAGGCAGGGTCTTGGGTTTCGTTTCACTTCATTATCTTCGATTTTTTAAAAAAATATATGATCCCCCCATTCAAATGATGAAAAACGGCAAATTATTTGCCTCTGTATCTGCTATAGTTTCGGAGAAAAAAAATTCACAATTACAGCGCTCTAAAAAGGCCGACTTGTGAAATTCCTGTTTTCCCTCACTTTCATTCTCCTAAAGTAACGTGCAAAAATTCAGGAAAGTAATTTCTACCTTACTTGAATGTACGTCTCATGCAAACATTTCAGAAAAACCTAAATTATAATTTATAAATGCGTAAATTTATATTTTCAAATCAATGAAACTGCTGAATTTGGTGGTTTTTGCTGAATTTTTTCGCCAGTTGAACTTGTATCCCATCATGAATCATATATATATTCCTTCATGACCTATTATACATACATTCGTGCATCTCTCATCATGTGGCATCTATATCATTAATGCTTAATTTGACATTGATTTACCATTTTTTACATTTTCCGAAAAATGGATGAAAAATATTTTCCCCCCATCATTGATTTTCTACATTTCGTCCGCCTTGAAACTAGAAGGCATCGGTTACAGCGTGGTATAAAAATGTCCTCCTCGATTTGCCTCATTACCAAGTTATTGATTTTTAAACATGCACATTTTCCGACGACGTTGAGGGTCACGCAACGGTCACGCAATCATGATTGCTTTTTAACCGCATGTGTCCAGCATGTCAATATTAATATAATTTGGCAATTATAAATTCGACAATTCGACAAGTTCACATCTACCGTGATGTAATGGTCAAATTGCATTGCATGTTGAAAGTGCTTCGCCATTGTTTTTGCATAATATTTTGCCTGGTCGACCTTTTACACTTAAGTACATGGTTATGTTAAGATTATCTCTATCAGAATCGGTTATTTGACGCTTAGGGACATTCAGGATGCCCACACTAAGGCCATTGTTATTTTCAGTGAAAAACCTCTTCTTTAATTTCCATCTCATTATATGTTTATTCAAACGAAGTTCAGGACAATCGCACAGCTTATCATTAATGAAAAATTCAGTGTCATATCTTCAGTTTTAGAACCACTTCCTTCGTCTCATGCCGAACGGATCTCGCCATGAATAATTGTCCATTCCTTGAAGTTCAATAATGGCTGCGCTGGATCCCTTTGGCTGCTTGCACGGTGGTCCATTCCTCTTTTTTCTTGCTGCGATAATCTTGAACCGTTGCCGTAGGCAACATCAGGGAATGCACATTTTTGAGGATGGGTGCCATTTTGGCATTAAGATCCACTTGAGTTTGGATGGAATCGAGCGGATAATGAGTCAAGTTAAAAACTGGCGTGGTGCTTCGCCAGCCATCCTATTCCATCGCATGGACCTTGACCATGACCAGTTGCTGTGAAAAGCCACTTTCTTTCAGTGTCACTGGTAGCAGTTTTCAGTTCATGAAGCTGAAAACGATTTTTGAAATGGCTCCCTGCTCCATCTGATACGTATATGGTGGATTCAAAATTGCATCCATGAAGTGTAGCTGCCACTCTTCACATCCTTGGCATATTCCACCGCTTGACGCACTTTCTGTACTGGACAGGTCGTAGACTTCCTGAATTTCCTTTCTAGCTTTCGAAGACAAAGTAGAGGCAACCTCATGCTGTTTCCATTTTTCATATGCCCTCCCCCTTTTGGTCCAGATTGTACTGGGTGTGATGTCCACTTCAAAGGCAGACACGCTTTCATTTACAGCCTTACGAGTTCTTCTGATGGAACGAAAGCTGCATCTTCCTGGGAAGTTCCTGAGTTTTCACCATATGATGGTGATCCTGTTATGGCACTCACTAATGTTTGATAATGCTTATAGAAGTCGGAACACAGTTCATCACTAGTTGAGGCAGAAGAAAAGCCGAGTCGTCGCAACGTACCAGCAAAGTCCTTCACTTTCCGAAAACTTGAATGCCCAAGTATCATTTTATAAATCACTTTTTTGTGCAGTCGCTCATAGTCAACACACCGAATGCGATCGGAACTGAATGAGAATCTTGGCATCATACTGCTAAAGAAGGAGCAAATGTCAAGAAACAGTCACATTCACCGACGAATAAAGAAAATAAAATTTCTGTCCCTTTAGGGTCAAGGAGAAGGTAAGAGGGAAGAGGAAGTTAGTGGGTGAGATTCAGAGGGATGATTTAGTGCCGAGACTAGGAAGAGTGGAGGAGGCATGCTGGGGTTCCCCAGCCTTCCGGACTTTACTGAGAGGGTGGCCCTTTCGTTCCTTGACAGCGCGGCTACACTCTTAGAAAGTTCTGAGCGTTTGGGGAGTAAAAAGCGAGCACACCGTGAGCTTTTCGAAATTTACTCTCTTATTGCTCACCAAATGCTCCCTCATCGCTCGTATTGAAGTGAACACCTTGATGTTCTTCTCCAGGCCACTAGATGGAGGTAAGGGTCTCGCTTTTCGCACAGAACATAAAAGTTCCCTTCCCTCTTCCCTGGAATCGTTCCTCGCAGGATTGTTTGGTACCTTGCCATATGTCTCGCCTAGTCTGATTATAGGAATAAAAAAACACGGACCCTTCATCATCTGTTATCCACATATACAAGACATATTCATAGACTCCAGGCCATAAATAAGCTCATATTCCTATTGAGAACCCTTTTGAAACCCCCTTGATTTTACCTGCATAGGAAATCTAGAACATCCAGAGAGTGTCCGTGAACTTCATTCAGACAAACATTCATGAAATGAGGTAATAAGGGACTGATATCCCGGACACTCCACGAAACCTATAAGAGGTTGTCCACCCTCTGACGTGCGCTGTAATCAGGGCAGCCAGAGGTTGGTCAACGCCTGTACGAGAGCGAAAGCGACTCACAGTATACATGTGAATTTTCGTATTTGCATGACACCTCTATCACTTTCTGATGGCAGCGTTTTTACTCACGGAGGAGGAGAGCATGAGTGTGAAGAGGTGCGCCTTTTTTAATTTCACAAAATTTAACAAATTATTGTGCAAAAACGGTTCCATACCCAAAACCAAAACCAATGTTACATTCTAACTAATATCAAGTGACATGAACAGGCGCTAGGCCATAGGCCGAAATGTAACCAAAAACGGGCACTTGGCCGCAAATCAAATTAGGCTTGGCAAGCGCTTGGCAATGAAAAAGCACTGAATGGACAGACCAGCAAGGAACGTGTCGACCAGCAAGTCAACCGCCCACACCGGAAGACAGGATCCCCTGACACACCCCCAGCTCTGCTTGCTTTCTTGCATAAATGTTCAGATGTCATGTGAGGCAGAGAAGAACCCCCACTTGGAGCAGTTAGTGTTCATCAACGTCCATGCATGAAAAAACCACTCCTCCAGCGAAAAGCAGGCTCGATATAAAACTTGTCCTTAAAACCTCTGACTAGGTGGTTTAGTCCTTTTGAGCAACACTGGATGCTGGTCCTGTCGTCTGCTCCTCAGACCATGACAATACATAAGGATCGAACACGTAAGAGATAAGGTCGGGTCGGTGGTGTGCTCCGAGTCGGCAGAGGAAATGTTGGTGGTCCTCGACGTTGGGACAAACAACACTCCCAAGTCTGGCTCTGAAATTATCATGGGCAGGTTAAGGCAAGCTATTAGGGCGTGGGTGAGAGGGGCACATCAGGGCGTGTTGGGAGGAGAGATCAGAGGTGCAGGTGACGGGATGCGCGCTTCCAAGCCGACTATACAAAGCATTAATCGTGTGGTCTAGGTGGAGAATTTTTCAGATGCTACGTAACTTGACCATGAAATCATGGCAGATGTGCACGTCATATTGTCGAATTTATAATCGCCACATGATATTAATATTGACATGCTGTACACATACGGCTAAAAATCAATCATTATTGCGTGACCGTTGATTTCCTCAACGTCGTCGGAAAATGTGCATGTTTAAAAATCAATAACTTGGTAATGAGGCAAATTGAGGAGGACATTTTATACCGTGCTGTAACCGGAGCCTTCTAGTATCAAGGTGGACGAAATGAAGAAAATCAATAATGGGGTTTTTTGGGAAAAGAAAAATCTTTCTCATCCAATTTTCGGAAAATGACAAAAATTTTAAATTACTATCAAATTAAGCAGTAATGATGTAAATGCCAAATGACAACAAGAGATGCATAAATGTATGTAGTTCATGAACATATATTTGATTCAAGATGAGTTACACATTCAACTGGAGAAAAAAATCAGCAAAAACCAGCAAATACGGCAGTTTCATCGATTTTGGAAAATTAAAAATACTTATTTATAAAAGTATGAATCAGGTTTCCTCAAATGTTTGCATAAGACGTATATTCAAGTAAGCTAGAAATAATCTTCATGAAGCTATGCATGTTACCTTAGGAGATCGAAAGTGGGGAGAAAGCAGGAATTTCACAAGTCGCCCTTTTTAGAACCCTGCAATGGTGAAAAAATTTCCGAAGCTATAACAGATATAGAGGTAAATAGGCTACAGTCTTCTATCATTCGAATGTATCAAGCATGTTTCATTGAAAATTTTTACGACTATGACGTGAAAGGTCCTGCCCGATATGAAATAGAAACATCCCCTGGCGAATTTGGGAGAGACATAAAGGTGAAATTTGGAGCAAAAGAACCTATTCGATTCCCGAGTGCAGATCCTACTTTCCAAATAGATCACCTTAGGATAAAGAGATATCACGTTAGGTACACAAGAAATCATAATTGTAATTATTTCGATACAAAAATATAGGTCCATCACCTCATGGCACATTTTTCGACTGGGGCATATTTGTCATACCTTTTTGCCAATTCTAAAATGAATTAATGAATGAATCGCTATCCTGGACAATGGAGCGCAGAAGGCGCGATCATGGCGGGTTTTTATGCCTGAAGGGAAAACAAGCAAGTAAATAATAATTCACTATGTTTGACCATCCTCTTTTACCTTCTTTTTCCTTTAGTGCATAGATCCTGGGTCAAATGGTTCCAGTGAGTATGAGATATTGCAAAAGCCAGTCGGTAGTTCCAGGATTGATGCATGCATGTTTTCGTTTGAGTCAGACTACGGGAAGTGGAAAATTTCAATGAGCTCTCACTTACCACAGTTGAGCGGAGAACCAAGTGGCGCTTTTCAAAGCCGATGAAATCTCCTCACTTGTTCTGGCTTCTGAGCAATCCACAATAACTTTGCCTTCATCGTTCGTATAGCACTCACACGGTAGTATTTTTTCAATGGGACATGTCTGTTCGGTCGTCCCAAAAAGCAGGGAGAGTAGAGAGAAGGAGAATGCCAATGCAAAAATCATGTTAGAAAGTCTTGATTGGTGCGGATGTCCTCTGGGTTATTCCTCCTAGATTTTCACTGAGTAAGAACCCACGCTCAGATGTCACATGACACTTCTTCTACAGAAGGACAATCACATAGTAATTTGCAAAGCAGACGGTGAAGAGTTGAGATGCAACCCTCACAAATGAAATGCAAGAAACAGATAATCATACATATTAGGGTAAGTAACTGCTACTTTGGCGGGCATCGCCGAAAAATGCGAATATCGTGTAGACTGATGTGCAAGGTATTGCATTACTAAATGTCTGCCATCATTTTACTCAAGCAATTTCATAAGTTTAGTTGGACGCAAGACAATGACAGAATCATGAATTACCAGTGGGATAGAAAAAATTTGAAGTTTATTGCATATGAGAAGATAATATTTTCTAGAAGAAAGTGGCACATTGTCTAGTGTTCATAACATATGGAGATCAGTATATGATCAGTATATGATCAGTATATGATCAGTATATGATCAGTATATGATCAGTATATGATGAATATGATGTATATGATCAGTATATGGTGTATATGATGACTTTGTCATTTTGCGCTGCTCTCTGCCATCCAAAAGTCAGATCTGTAGGAATTAGCAAAAATTTGCTACAAAAAAATTTCATTTGCGGACAATTAAGCCTGAACAATTAAGAAAATTACAACATATACATGTTGATACACTATTGCTGATATGTATATGCTCCAATTAAAAAGTGGATTATTCCTGCCTTCAAACCCATTATGACATGTTCAAAGTTTACTGGATATATATGAACTTGTTCAAATAATGCATATTCTCTGTTCTGTTTGGATATTTTAAGAATCCTCCCAGTTTCCCCTTCTGCCATCCCTTAATGAATTATTTAGACCAACAACTTCGCAGCATAAAACTTCCTGTTACATTCTAAGAGACTGCGATTCGCATTCCTCGCTTGATCGCCCTTCTCAATGGCTAATACGGCCCGCTCAAACGCGTTAAGGTATTCTCAACATTACTGGCTTAGGCATAAGTATTAGCAGCAACATGAATATGATGTAAATGAAGCATTGTTTCATAGCATTCCTATCTCAACTAAGAAACAATCATTTTGTTCATTTTTTGCACGTACGGCAAGGCAATGGGCTTGGAAAGACAGGGATTTCAGGAATGGTGCCTGATGTTATCGTATACACTCAGTGTAAGGACCGTTAAAGCCTCCAGTCTCAAGGTACGCTAAGCACGGTCTTTCACTTCCGAAATATGATATACGGTTAGGTCTTTAAAGGAAAAAACGTCCACCTATAAAAAGAAAAAGCAATGAACTCGTGTAAGCTCGGACTTTCTGAATATTGAAAAAATGCTTTACCGAGGTGAATGAAGAAGGGAAAAATCTTTTAATAAAAGATCAGTTTTCGAGTACCTGACCTTGGTCGTGGACGGGGGCGTAATTAATTTCTCTAGCAAAACCAAATAGAGTTGTATGAAAGGCAGATTTTTCCAGAACATTAGAGGACATCGAGATCAGAATATCTCACTAAGAATTCAAAATGACTTAGAAAAGGAAAAAGAGAAAAAAACAGCCTTTGCAGAAGTGAATCCAGGTGAAGCCTGAGTTTCATGGGAATTGGAATTAATATCAATCCGAAAATTAATTCAGATTCTCATTTGGGAAACGTGTCACTTCTAAGAATGTAATGAGGAAAATGAACCTGCCAGTATTGCTCGATCCGGTTTGGCAGTACAAGATTGAATCTTATGAACGATAATTGAAAGAAAGCTAAGAAGGGCTCCGACGCAAAAATGAGAAAATGGCCGTCAGAGGATAACGTCTGAGGCAACCTAACCAGTAAACTTTAATACAGATCCCTCAGATGCTTCGAGAGGACACGACTACTAATGATAATTAATTCTGAGACTGTCCCATCAGCTGATCCACCCGGTGGCTGGTCCAGCCATAAGCGGAAGCGAGTGCGAGACCGTGAAGGCCAGCAGAAATGCCGCTGTTTTGCTGAACATATAAGAGCGTGCGGACTCCAGTAGCAAAAGCACGTGCCTACAGTTGTCCGCTACGTAGAGTTACGGCTGGATTCGTGGTTTACACTTCGAGGTCCTTTCTTCTTCGTGAGAATAATGTTTCGCTGCAAAGCGTTCAACTTATCGCGAGCGCAACTCCATACTCGGAGGAGCGATACTATTAGAACATGTTATATATAGTCTTTTTACGAGGGTGGTTCAATACTTACCTGCACTTTCTATTCTGGAAAATATATAAGATAGAAAATAGTCTGAAAGACTAATATGGCAGATAGCCCCAATCTTAAATATAATTTCTGCCAAGACCGGCAACCCTTGCGCATGCGCAATTGAGTGCGAAGAGCATGGCGTCTGATGGTATGTCCTCCGGGGTTAAACAGCGTTGTGTAATAAAGTTTCACGGGAAAGAGAAAGTGAAGGAGGCTGATACTTTTCCAAGATGACAAACACAGTTCGGGGAGGGACTGTCTCGAAGAGGAGATGTATATCTGATCGTGCAAAAATTTTTTGCTCAATTCTTTGAGCGTGGCCGTCCGTCCGAGACTGTTGCGAATCCTGTGAATATCCGGCAAAATCGCAAATTTCATTCTGGATAATCGTCGTGTCACCGTGCATGATTTTGCAGCGGAACAAAGCATTAACATTGGGAGTGTCGGAAACATTATCCACACTCACTTTAAAGTTCAAAGAGGTAACTACGAGATAGGTGCCAATAAAACTGACTATCGAACAGAAGCCTGACAGAGTGAGCGCCTCGTCGGACCACTTCAACTGCTACGACCAAGAGAAAGACAACATCCTGAACTGCATTTTGATGAGTGATGAAATGTGGATTCATCATCAAACGTCAGTATGAAAACGCTGAAGAGATGCAAGAGGCGACGACCCACATCGCCTCGGCCGAAGGAATTCAGGGGAATGAAATTGCTGCGCACTCGACCACGTTCGGCGTTCAGGCGTTGCCAAAGAGGTGAGACAGGTACGTCCGTGTGGGAGGGGAAAACCTCGAGAATTTTGCGTAGTATGATAGAGATCAGATGTACCGTAGATTTTCTGGAATGAAAAGTGCAGGTAAGTATTGAACCACCCTGTAGATATGGCTTATATGGCTTCGGACATATAATCAGACTGGGAAATATTCACGTCTTCCTCCAAGAGGCTAATGGACTTCTAGGATCGAAACCAGAAAAATTTATTCATAACGATTTTCAGCGGGTTTCCTCATAGCATTCTCCAGAGACTCTGAGTTCTAATGAAGAATAACCATACATTGGATTAATAATAGGATGCGTTCCGTCATCAGGGGAACTCGAATGGCCCAGGTGGAACTCTTCGTAGAGTTCTACCCCCTAGCATTTAAGTGAAACGCGTCATTCGATTTGCTAATGCCCAGGTATTGGATGAAGAACAAAGGATGATTACGAGCTGACAAGGGAACAGATCAGCTCGACTGAACCTATGCGATTATTCCCGCGGTCGAGCGCGGGCGAGTACGTCCTCAGGGACAGAGAATTCTGAAGCTTAGGGCCTGAGCGAGCTGCGTGCCTGGCCGATCGTAGAGCACGTAAAGCTCGGTCATAGAGACTTCGGTCCAGGGCGGGCCACGACTCGAATCGGACCAAACCAGTCGGGTCCGCAGAACTCGACCAGTGGAGGCCTCCGGCGGACAAACAATTAAAGAAGAAGCGTCGGCTCTTATAGATGAAACGCATGAGGGTGTGACCTTCACATTCCTCACTCGAGCATCGGGGATGCGAAGCAAATAAAGCTGGTATGGGTATTGCGTGACCGAGATGCAGATGCATGGGTTGATCATCCCTCAGCCTTGTCCTTGCCCTTAGAAAGGGCGTGGGCCGTTCCCTCCCAGCCGGAGGCTACTAGCACTCGCGTCGAGATGCGTCGCCGTTCACTCGCGCCATTGAATTCTGCATTCCCCGGAACACCATATGAGACTCGTGGAGAGAGTGGTTTCATGATTCTTTCTTGAAATGTTCTGTCCCCATCTCTCTTTTGCGAAAATGCGCGGTACTGGATCTACTCTGGGCTGATTTCCTGCAGCTCTTCCGCTAATAACATTTCTTCACGACTAATCGCGATTTCAGAGAGTTGCTGCTCTTCATACTCATGAAATGCACTCATATCAAAGAGATTAATAGTCCCAATCCCTCATATCCTTCATAGAAAAAGACTTTTTTCTAAGAAATACGAATGAATTTGAAAACGACCATAACGAGTCGACGTCGATAGGGAACGTAATCCCTAGGCAATAAAATAGCTAGTGCCTCGAGCAACATGGTTCTGACTCGATGCATGGTGTTCCTGATCCCTCTTAGTACTATTACGGAAAGATAATGAAAATACGTGAAGGCCATTGAGGCTCCTAGTAATGGACACGTAACTGGAGCAAGGTATTCTGCACGGTAGATGAGGAACCGGGCGACTGTTTCCACTTCGCAAGAGGTAGTAGGTATCACCCTCGGAAGAAGACACTTACTCATGAGGAAACTCGCGTCCTCTCTCTCTTACTCGCTCACACCCAGCATGGTCTACGCATTCTATTAGGTATTCAAATCACAAATGAAGGGCTTGGATGCCCTATTATCCTCTTGCTTCCTTGAGATCTCCACTTCAACCCAAGTATTCGGACCGTTTTAACAATTTCTACCTCAATGAAATTTTGCTTGATTCATCTCACATTCACTTCATTGAAGAGACCTGAAAGAGGTGACCACCAAGTTCCTGACCCGACTGCCTCAGACCACTGTTGTATCAGCCGGTTGTGCCACAAACGCAATGTGCCTCTGAGAATCTAGCCTTTGGGATTAATTGAAGGGCTAAAGGGCAAAGTGGTCTATCTGCAAACATTTCTTTCCCGAAGCTCCACACAGAATGAGTGAATATTCCAGTGACATTCATGTTAAACGTGAGGAAAAGTGATATGTGTCGATAGAACACTTCATCCTGTACTTGTTTCCAAAAAACTATAATTCTCTATGAAAGGAACAAGGTATTATTAATGGGAAACCAGCAACACTTTATTCGGATATTTTTTGCAGGTAGACCGCTTTGTCCTTCAGCCCTTCAATTCATTCTCATTCTATCGGGCAGTTGTCCCTCTGCAGTAAGAGAGTATTTTACAAGTTCATCTTCACATCAGAAGTGAGGGGAAGATGCCTTCCAAACACAGATATCAATCATGTAGAAACTGCCCCATTTCTACAAAGGCAAACTCTTGAACACCCTTACCACTGTACACCATGACTCATGCGCAGTAAAATGAAGTAATATCAACTAACACATGAATTAGTGACGTGTCATGTGACCTATTCAAAAATACAAGCATAAGAACAGCAAAAATTTCAATCTCAGTTAATGCAAAAAAAAGTGAGGCATGCATGACAGTGCAATCAATGGTTCATTTTTGCAGAGAAATAAAACCCTTGGGGTTTTTGCTCTTTGGTCCCAGTCGAGCTAGAAAAGCGTGTTTGGACTCTAATTAAAGCTAAGGCAATGCAAGATCGCATTATGAAGTCCATCTTCTACTACATTCATCAGCGAGTGAGTGTGAATTACACAAATTCGAAAATGGCAAATATTGCCGAAATTGGCACGCAAACTTTGAGCATTAGGATGCACGGCAACATAACGAACTTTTGTAACGTTGTAGACTAAAGCAATGCCAATTCAAGAACTAAATTTCAACTTCCTACGTTGTTTGAAGCAACTCAAAATAAAATATGAAGACTCCAATTTTGCCCAATTTCACCCACTTTGACGGTTTGTACACCCTGTTTCAAACGCGATCCAAACTTGAAACTAGTGTGCAATAAAAGCTCTCTCTAAGTTCTTTTGAATGATGTATTACTCATGCTGTTGAATTTAATATTCTCGTCTGTGTCATTTTTTGAACGATGGAACTTATCAGTTTTCTTCCTGAAATGTTTTCCCAAAGTACCAACAATGGGAATCCTGATGAAACAACCAGGTCTGGGTATATCTCACCAGTGACCTATAAATAGCTGTAGTTCTATTTTATATGTGTTTCAGGGTTTAAAAAAAAAATATATATANATGCAACTTTTTGTGCTTGGCAAGTGAATTCTTGTTGGTGAATGCAGCATCACAAGAAGTACACTTAAAAGACTTTGTTGAAACTCCATGAACTTCATTTAAATGCCTAGATAACTGACTCTTGCTTTGAAAGGATGCTGTGCACAATGAACAAGGGAGGAGCGAGTCAAGAAAGGTCAAAGGCCTGTCATCAGAATTTCGTAAGTCACATCCTTTAGCTTCACTCATATTAAAGGACTATTTATGCTTAAGGAAAAAAGTCTAGAGTAGACTAGAAATAAAAATGGAAAAAGGCCTATAGTAAAACAGAAATAGAAATAGGTGTACAGTAGAATAAAAACAGAAACGTTAGACCAATGGGCTTAGGGGGCTCAGATCATCGGCCTCCTCGGCCTATATATACGTAACCTAGGCCAATATCTTCGGATCAAGTGAATTTTGCCTTGTCTAAACTTAGTGTGCCTTTGTGAGGCCTTATGGTAGTCCTGGTAGGTCTTAAGAGATAGTCGTGAGCACCTTGAAATCGCATCAACCGGGTTAATCACTGGAGGATACAGTCGCAGGAAGCAGTGAGAGACATCTAGTTTTGGGAGGGCGCAATAGCTCCTTGGTGACAGATGACGTCATGAGGGGACTCAGGATTTAGCCGCTCGTGTAAATGAATGGCTCTCTCAGCTCAGGTTCGAATTGTCCCGAGAAAATTACAGGGTGGTCTACAATTGTCATATTGAACACTAATGATTTGGCGGCTTTCACTTGTAAGGATGTAACTTTGTTCTAATTTCTTATGGAATGCTGAAATTTTCCACAATGAAAAGATATTGAATTGGCTATCATTTGAACAATATATCATTGAAATCGGATGTATACTTCCTGAGTAATGAGCTTTTACTTTTGGGGAGACAATTGTGGACCATCGTGTAGATTCGCTTTGGGCTCCCTCTACACTTGGCAGTCAGAGCGCTCTACTTCGTTCAAGACGCACGCTAAAACATCATTTTCCGGGTTTCGGTCACATATTTTCTTGGCATTCTGGGCTTAACCCAGGAGTGTAGCGAGAGTCTCATTTTTCGGAGGGCCAATGAAGTCCCATGAGGGCCTTAAAAAGTCTTATGTAAGCTAGGGGGAAAAGGGGGTGGGAGCCAGGGCAGCCCCTTTCCCTGGCTACACTCTTAGAAAAATGGGAGCGATTTTTCTCAAAAAAAGAGAGTAAAATAGCTAACTCCAGTTTCACCCCCTTATCACTCTGGGAAAGGAACGAATTTGCTCCATCACCAAGGAGCAAAATTGCTCTCCTCCTCCGTGAGTAAAAACCCTCCCTTCAGAAGTGATAGATATATCATGCAAACACGAAAATTCTCATATATAATGTGTGTCACTTTCGCACAGTACACAAAAGTTCCCTTCTCTCTTTCCCTGGAATCGTCCCTTGCATGATTGTTTAGTACCTTGCCATATGTCTCGCCTAGTCTCATTATAGGAATCAATAAACACGGACACTTCATCATTTGTTATTCACATATTCAAGACATATTCATGGAGTCCAGGCCATAAAGAAGCTCATACTCCTATATAGAACCCTTTTGGAACGCTTTTGGTTTCATCCGCATAGGAGATCTAGAATAAATAGTCCATGCACTTCATGGAATTATATATCTCAATTAATTGAGGGACTGATATCCCGGATACTCCAGGGAACCTATAAGAGGTGAACCACCATCTGACCGGTGCTGCAATCACTAATGTCAGAGGTAGGCCATCGGCAGTACGAGAGCGAAAGTGACACACATTATATATGAGAATTTTCGTGTTTGCATGATATATCTATCACCTTCTGAAGGGAGGGTTTTTACTCACGGAGGAGGAGAGCAATTTTGCTCCTTGGTGATGGAGCAAATTCGTTCCTTTCCCAGAGTGATAAGGGGGTGAAACTGGAGTTAGCTATTTTACTCTCTTTTTTTGAGAAAAATCACTCCCATTTTTCTAAGAGTGTAGCCAGGGAAAGGGGCTGCCCTGGCTCCCACCCCCTTTTCCCCCTAGCTTACATAAGACTTTTTAAGGCCCTCATGGGACTTCATTGGCCCTCCGAAAAATGAGACTCTCGCTACACTCCTGGGTTAAGCCGAGAATGCCAAGAAAATATGTGACCGAAACCCGGAAAATGATGTTTTAGCGTGCGTCTTGAACGAAGTAGAGCGCTCTGACTGCCAAGTGTAGAGGGAGCCCAAAGCGAATCTACACGATGGTCCACAATTGTCTCCCCAAAAGTAAAAGCTCATTACTCAGGAAGTATACATCCGATTTCAATGATATATTGTTCAAATGATAGCCAATTCAATATCTTTTCATTGTGGAAAATTTCAGCATTCCATAAGAAATTAGAACAAAGTTACATCCTTACAAGTGAAAGCCGCCAAATCATTAGTGTTCAATATGACAATTGTAGACCACCCTGTAATTTTCTCGGGACAATTCGAACCTGAGCTGAGAGAGCCATTCATTTACACGAGCGGCTAAATCCTGAGTCCCCTCATGACGTCATCTGTCACCAAGGAGCTATTGCGCCCTCCCAAAACTAGATGTCTCTCACTGCTTCCTGCGACTGTATCCTCCAGTGATTAACCCGGTTGATGCGATTTCAAGGTGCTCACGACTATCTCTTAAGACCTACCAGGACTACCATAAGGCCTCACAAAGGCACACTAAGTTTAGACAAAGCAATATTCACTTGATCCGAAGATATTGGCCTAGGTTACGTATATATAGGCCGAGGAGGCCGATGATCTGAGCCCCCTAAGCCCATTGGTCTAACGTTTCTGTTTTTATTCTACTGTACACCTATTTCTATTTCTGTTTTACTATAGGCCTTTTTCCATTTTTATTTCTAGTCTACTCTAGACTTTTTTCCTTAAGCATAAATAGTCCTTTAATATGAGTGAAGCTAAAGGATGTGACTTACGAAATTCTGATGACAGGCCTTTGACCTTTCTTGACTCGCTCCTCCCTTGTTCATTGTGCACAGCATCCTTTCAAAGCAAGAGTCAGTTACCTAGGCATTTAAATGAAGTTCATGGAGTTTCAACAAAGTCTTTTAAGTGTACTTCTTGTGATGCTGCATTCACCAACAAGAATTCACTTGCCAAGCACAAAAAGTTGCATGGACAGGGTAAACCTCTGGTCAAGGGTCTCAAATCAATTCCTGTGATGTCATCACCATCTCTCTCTGGAGCTTTTGACTCCTATGAATTGGAAAGGCAAGTTGCCCACAGCCTAGATCTTGAAAGTAGATCTCAGTCTCAAAATGCTCAGGACTCAGAGATTACTGCTGACCCTGAACCTCCAAAGTCTCATTCTCCTCATGGTTCCTTTGAAGGTACTGAAGTTTCTACTGTTCCTACACAAGGGACTTCATCTGTTAATCATGATGCAGTCCCCATCTCTCAGACATGCCCATTTGACAACTGCTCCAGAGACTTCCGTTTTATATCTTCATTAGAAAACCATCTGGCTGTGGATCACCTTGCCTTGGTTCATAAAGTTGAAGAAAGGTTCTCTTCTGAAGCAGAATTCCTAGAATGGAAGCACCAGTTAGAGGAGAACACCTCTTCTCAGTTTGTCAAGAATGGTGGCTCTTATAGCATCAAAGAGCCAAATACTAGTTCTTCAGAAGCAATTTGTCAGCTATACATCTGCAACAGGAATGGGAATTTTGTTCCAAGGGATCACCAAAGGAAGAGAGCTCTGAAAACACAAGGTTCTTGCAAGTCTGGGAAAAATTGTCCAGCTCGGCTCAGGGTTGTAACATCAGAGAATGGGGAAGTTCATTTGCAAGGGTCCATCTCTC
>CAJPEV010004467.1:0-13282 GCA_905338385.1 Darwinula stevensoni | reverse complement strand
CCGGAGTTCGATCAATCCCCTCCCTCCCGGTAGAGGGAGGGGACTCCCTCCCTCCACCTTCCATCTCGGAAGGTAGAATCTTTTAACGGCAGCCTTCGGGTGGTGGGTGTGATGCATGGTCAGGAGTTTTCTGGTCGCTCGATCGATGGCCTGGAGTTACGTAGGTGACCAATCGATGACTACTTAGCTGTAGTTGAGGACAGGGGTGGCAAGGCTGTTGAGAGCAGAGATCTTGTTTTTGCCCGACAGCTCGGTTTTCAGTACGAGGCGGACTCTGTGTTTGTGTTCTGTCGTCAGTCTCTGCGTCGTGCGCTTGACAGCCAAGGAAGAATTCTCTTTCACACCGATGTACTTATAAGTGTCAAGTGCCGTTCGCTCTCGCAGTTGTTCGTCATTGGTGGTGGTGATATCTCCCATAGGGTTGATGACTCCGCGGTGGATAGACAGTTTCGCGCAATTGTCGAGTCCGAACTTCATGCATATGTCTTTCGAGATGCTGACGACATTGAGAAGGCTTTCGAGCTGTTTCTCGTTGGAGGCGTAGAGTTTCAGGTCGTCCATGTAGAGAAAAGGGAAAAGCGAAAAGGGGGGAGGGCTAGGCATAAAGCTAGCCTATCAAAGAAAAGTGTAGCCTGGGGAAAAGCACTACCACGCATTCAGCATGTGATTTATTCTGCAATGTAACATTGATCTAATAATTCGGACTCTCATCTCTAAGTTCCGTGCTTCTGGGCATTTTCTGTTACCCTTGGGTAGTTCCGGACAATTTCGCCACCAAATAACTTCTCTTACTCTATATGTGAACCTTTGTTGGGGGCAGTTCATTGGCAGATAGATAGATAGATAGGTAGAAGATGTTTCAAAGCCAGGAGAAATTGGCACACTTGCGAAAGTGACTGGAAGGGCAACGCGTTTACATTGCCCCCTTCCAAGCCGAATATTCATTGACATTCACTGACAGAAGGGCTAGCCCTGGGTCAGCCCCATGTGATGTGAGGACGTTATTGCAACAAGCCCAAGGCGATGCTGCACCCCTGCAGTAGGACCCAATACCATGTAATATTCCATGAGTGCCAGGGTCTGCTTTATGCAGAATGGGATACACGCGAATCCTCATTCCTGCGAACCAAAACATCCCCAAGCGAAGACCCAACAACTGGGGAGGAGAAGGAGAGCAGAGAGAGAAAGGTCCTGGAAGCGGAGGCAGCGGAGCCAGTGCTGGGTGGGCTGAGACTGAGCGGGGGAAGTGGGGGGGATTCTACTTGTATAGGGATCTAAGCATTGGTTTTTGTCGTGGGTGGCGTTTTGCTTCCACCGTTTCCTTAATGTTTCGGCCATTTCTATCCGGTCAACCGGGTGTATCTGATTACCAGGGCCAGAAGTGGCAAATTCTCATAGATTGCGAACAGCAAAGTCCGACAATATAGTGCCGACCTGACATCCTCCGTCGCTCTTTGCATCCTCCGCCTCAAGGAATTAGTAGAAGGAAGATTGGGATGCGCGCCTTTGGACACCCGTGCTATCTGTCCGAGACAAATATCTCAACTGTATATGACAGATATCTTACTCTACGTCTTAATCGTGCATGTCTGTGAAGGATCACCTCTCCTAATATGATATGACGGTTGATGACTTCGGCATTCGACTTCCACCATCGACTTCGGTAGAACTCACTTTCCAGACTTGATTTCCCCAGAAGAATGGCCTGTTAGTAGTCCTGATTTGAATCCATTGGATTACAGCGTGTGGTCCTACTTGCAGGCCAAGGTCTCCTGCAAGCCACACAAGAGTATCAATAACTTTAAGCTTAATCTGCTGAAGGAATGGAATGAATTGTCGATTGATCAGTTGTGAAGAACCGTAAATGATTTCCCAAAACATCTGAAGCAGGTTATTGCCTCAAATGGTGATATTTTTGAAACATAAAAACATGGTTGGTTTAGTTTTTTTGTGGTCTCTGCACTGGTCAAATCAGAAATTAAATTGTTCTTCATTAGAGAATGCTACACTTGATTAAAGGTGTCCAAGGACTTTTGAGTCACCCTGTAGAGACCAAACATTGGTATAATTTGGTTTAAAATGATTTTTGGTCCTTCTGATTACGTGGAAACAAGTAGCTTGGGGGCGGACTTTATATTAGGGTCGAAATTTGTATCACCCACCATACATCTACTAGATGTACATTCTCTCTAGATGTGCTTTTCCAAGAAAATTTTACATTACAACGAATTCAGCAAGAATAAAACTGAAATTTGGTATTGAAAGATTGCACAGGAGTCATTCCACGTCAAGTGGACAAATTTTCGCTAGGTTGGTTACTGTACCGACTGGGATTTCGCTCCTAGAAATCACGTGTATTGAGGGATATGAGACATGGATAAATCCGAAATTTCAGTTGTCTAGGTCTAACGGTCATTGAGATACGCCCTTTGAACGTTTCATAGGAAATGATAAAATGACCCCTCAAGCGATTCTGCTAAAGAAAAAGTCGAAATGAAAAAGGTCGAAAAGCAAAAATGTTAGGAGGGATAATTGTCGCTGAGACAAAATGTCTCTCCAAACAATAGTCGAATACCTAAGAATGCCTTTCGCCGAATACCGAAGAAGGCGGAAGTCGAATGCCGAAGTCATCAACCGTCATATCATATTAGGAGAGGTGATCCTTCACAGACATGCACGATTAAGACGTAGAGTAAGATATCTGTCATATACAGTTGAGATATTTGTCTCGGACAGATAGCACGGGTGTCCAAAGGCGCGCATCCCAATCTTCCTTCTACTAATTCCTTGAGGCGGAGGATGCAAAGAGCGACGGAGGATGTCAGGTCGGCACTATATTGTCGGACTTTGCTGTTCGCAATCTATGAGAATTTGCCACTTCTGGCCCTGGTAATCAGATACACCCGGTTGACCGGATAGAAATGGCCGAAACATTAAGGAAACGGTGGAAGCAAAACGCCACCCACGACAAAAACCAATGCTTAGATCCCTATACAAGTAGAATCCCCCCCACTTCCCCCGCTCAGTCTCAGCCCACCCAGCACTGGCTCCGCTGCCTCCGCTTCCAGGACCTTTCTCTCTCTGCTCTCCTTCTCCTCCCCAGTTGTTGGGTCTTCGCTTGGGGATGTTTTGGTTCGCAGGAATGAGGATTCGCGTGTATCCCATTCTGCATAAAGCAGACCCTGGCACTCATGGAATATTACATGGTATTGGGTCCTACTGCAGGGGTGCAGCATCGCCTTGGGCTTGTTGCAATAACGTCCTCACATCACATGGGGCTGACCCAGGGCTAGCCCTTCTGTCAGTGAATGTCAATGAATATTCGGCTTGGAAGGGGGCAATGTAAACGCGTTGCCCTTCCAGTCACTTTCGCAAGTGTGCCAATTTCTCCTGGCTTTGAAACATCTTCTACCTATCTATCTATCTATCTGCCAATGAACTGCCCCCAACAAAGGTTCACATATAGAGTAAGAGAAGTTATTTGGTGGCGAAATTGTCCGGAACTACCCAAGGGTAACAGAAAATGCCCAGAAGCACGGAACTTAGAGATGAGAGTCCGAATTATTAGATCAATGTTACATTGCAGAATAAATCACATGCTGAATGCGTGGTAGTGCTTTTCCCCAGGCTACACTTTTCTTTGATAGGCTAGCTTTATGCCTAGCCCTCCCCCCTTTTCGCTTTTCCCTTTTCTCTACATGGACGACCTGAAACTCTACGCCTCCAACGAGAAACAGCTCGAAAGCCTTCTCAATGTCGTCAGCATCTCGAAAGACATATGCATGAAGTTCGGACTCGACAATTGCGCGAAACTGTCTATCCACCGCGGAGTCATCAACCCTATGGGAGATATCACCACCACCAATGACGAACAACTGCGAGAGCGAACGGCACTTGACACTTATAAGTACATCGGTGTGAAAGAGAATTCTTCCTTGGCTGTCAAGCGCACGACGCAGAGACTGACGACAGAACACAAACACAGAGTCCGCCTCGTACTGAAAACCGAGCTGTCGGGCAAAAACAAGATCTCTGCTCTCAACAGCCTTGCCACCCCTGTCCTCAACTACAGCTAAGTAGTCATCGATTGGTCACCTACGTAACTCCAGGCCATCGATCGAGCGACCAGAAAACTCCTGACCATGCATCACACCCACCACCCGAAGGCTGCCGTTAAAAGATTCTACCTTCCGAGATGGAAGGTGGAGGGAGGGAGTCCCCTCCCTCTACCGGGAGGGAGGGGATTGATCGAACTCCGGTCCCTCTATAAGCGGACGACGTGCGAAATCGCCAGATATATCGAAAGGAAGCAGGGAAGACTCATTTCCATCCTGAGAGAGCGAGATGCCCTGAAGAAATCCCACTCCATCCAGGGAGATGCCACTCGCTTCCGAAACGCACTCCATCTCCATGACGACGGCGACACGACGCATGTGAAGACGGGAGACCACACACACAGCACAAGTCGGTCTGGTTACCAAGACATCACAGTAAAGTAACCATGCGTGCTGTTGTTTTTCTTTCCAATTAGGTAATATTACCGTCTTCAGAAGTGCTGCGTGGTTGAGTCATCATTCAGGAATGGTCATATTACCATTGACACGGTAAAAATTCCTTTCCGACTGTTCATGGATTCCCGAGATTCACCTGATGAAAGTTCAAAATAGAAACCTTACTAACCTCTTGGTAGAAATACCATTTGGGGCTCATTCTAAGTGGGTACCAAGCATGGTTTGCTTACCGTGCAAAGAGCACCCAGTTAACTTGCTCTTGTGATTTTACCAGCACAGTGGCGCTAGCACCGCTGCAGTAGTTTGGAAAATAATGGCAACATGTTGTGCTAATGTCCGATTTTGAGTCTATCGCAAATGCTTGAACCAATAAATGTTCCTCTATTGTGGTGAGTTCTGGATTACTGTAAGAAGTTTCTTCAAGAATCCTCAGCAGGTTTTCAATTAGGGATATATAAAAGGATCCTGCAAAACATACCTCCAAGCTCTGAGGGCTTGGATTCCAAGGTCGTTTTCATTCAATAGTTTTTTTCATGTGACAGCACATTGATCCCATGCTGTATTTTCTATTGAGCATGTATGGACTATTCTTGGAGATGCCATTATGATTGAATCTGTTAACATGTAGGAATTCTGAGCTTGCATAAGGCATGCATGATGAGAAAGTGTCATTTAAGAGATATTGGACCAGCTTTCACATGGGGTACCAGGCAGGTTTGGAAAATATTGACAACAAAGGCATCATGAATTGGCACTCCTATAAAAATAATTAATGATTGTGAATTTTTCTTTTTTAGAAAGGAATTCTTTATATTTTTACTTACTTTCTTGAACCCTGTCTCCTCCTCCAAAAATTTAATTAATGGCAAAATATATCCATGAGACCCAATGCAATGTTGTCTACAAGTGTAGCATGTGCTCAGTGCATTTGATGCCAGAGGCTAAGTATTTGAAGCATCTTGGAGAAGAAGATAGACATGAACTTGATTCGGTTAAATGTGGCATTCAAAACTGTGAGAAAGAATTCACCAACTTAAGGAGTCTCAAGAGGAATTTGAAGGAAGATCGTAAACCTGAGATGACTATTGAAAAAGCTACTCAATCATCATCAACATCATCTATGCATCACATTTCATCTTTCACAACAGAAGTTGGATCACATTTGGATAAAGATACAGATGAGATCAAAACTTCATATGATTCAGTTACTGTGCTTGGCAAAGTATGTTCATGTTAAGAAGTATGGGTTTGAAGCAGTATTAGAATCTTTTGAAGGTACCAGGGTCCATCAATAAGTTCTCAACCGCAATATAAAAGAAGCGGACACATATTTTATTATAAATATTTAATGCAATGAAAATCATGCTCAATGACCCACTGGAAACGATCATGGAACATTCTGGTACTGGTTTTGAGCATGATTTTCATTACATTAAATGTTGATAATAAAATGAAATATTTGCATGTTTCGTTTGTGGATGAGGCTGAGAACTGACATACCTCTGGTAAGATAACAAGGTAAGATGCCAGTGAAGTTTCACTCTAAAGGCACTTGCCTTGCCTTGTGATATTGCCTTCAAATGGCGCCTGTATAGATGCATTCCCTAGGCATGGTAAGGTTACCACACGCACAGGAAAAGAGCAGTGAGGCAAAGAAGGAATGGTGAAGTTACTAGCCCAAAAACGACTCTCAGGGCATGGTTACATGACCATCCCAGGATGGTAATATAACTAGGATTTGAGGGTGATTTTTGGACTGGTAACTTCACCGTTTCTTCCTTGTTTCCTTACCGTACACGTGCTGTGTGTGCAGGTACAAAGAGAGGGACGATGGAAAGAGAACCCGCTTCACGGCCCGCTTGTCGAGTACGAATTTCATGCAGATATCCTTCGAGAAGATGCCGACGAAGTGGAGTAGGTTATCAAGCTCTTTCTCGTTGGAGGCGGAGAGTTTCAGGTCGTCCATGTAGAGAAGGTGGTTCATGCGATTGTCCGCATTCTTCCCCTTTCCTACGTAATAGCCGCATTCAGTCCGAGACAATTCGGTACTGAGTGGATTGAGAGCCAGACAGGAGAGGAGAGGAGACAGCGTGTCTCCCTTGAATATCCCGCGGTTGATGGAAATCTCTCGGGTTGTCAGGATGGAGTATTGTCCATTTACACACACAGCACAAGTCCGTCTGGTTACCAAGACATCACAGTAAAGTAACCATGCGTGCTGTTGTTTTTTTTTCAATTAGGTAATATTACCGTCTTCAGAAGTGCTGCGTGGTTGAGTCATCATTCAGGAATGGTCATATTACCATTGACACGGTAAAAATTCCTTTCTGACAGCTCACGGATTCGCAAGATTCACCTGATCAAAGTTCAAATCGTAACCTTACTAACCTGTTGGTAGAAGTACCATTTGAGACTCATTCTAAGTGGGTACCAAGCATGGTTTGCTTACCGTGCCAGGAGCACCCAATTAACTTGCTCTTGTGATTTTACCAGCCCAGTGGCGCTAGCACCGCTGCAGTAGTTTGGAAAATAATGGCAACATGTTGTGCTAATGTCCGATTTTGAGTCTATCGCAAATGCTTGAACCAATAAATGTAGGAGAAGCTCCGCCTCCCTACCTCTGCACAGACAGCCTCGAAAGGTAAAGTAACAAGGATATGAGGGTGGTTTTTGGACTGGTAACTTCACCGTCACCTTACTTGGTTTTGTACCTTCAAAATGTTTCTGTGTGACATCGTGAAAGGACATTTGCTGCAGCGCAGAGGAGAGACGAGGTCACACGGACACGTTTTGAAGGTAAGATAACCAGGTACGATGACGGTGAAGTTACCAGTCCAAAAATCATCCTCATTGCCTTGTTACATTACCTTCCGAGGCTGTGTGTGTGGAGGCAAATTAATTGAAAAGTGAATGGGGGAGAGGTTTCAATTCCTAAGGGCAATTAACTGCTCGGGATAAGAAACGGGAGGTGTCTTTTCGGGAATTGGAATCTGTTTTGAGTATCAACAGGTGCGGTTGCACAAATTACATTTCTTCAACCACTATCCGTTGCAAAATCCAACCTCCTTGTATTCCTCTCTGCGAATCAACTACGAAATTTAGGCATTTCTCTCTCGACACAGAATCGCTCCAGCAAATTTGAAACTCCATCTCCACGTGGTTGTGGAGAGAAAATGTCACTTATTGAATTCGTGAATTTCATATCGGTATTTGCCCTCCCCCACTTACCCACCCCCCTCCATGGGTAGCCACTCCTAGGGAGTTTCCGAAAGAAAGCGACCAACAAAAAAAATGGCTCACCTGTAGTTAACGAAAAGTGAATTTGTGTCGTTTGTGGTGCACCATTTCGCCATAGAACATGAAAATTGTTCATTCATTTAGGCTGAGGGTGATGACTCCAGACCCGTTCCCGGAAGTTATGTCAGATTCATGACTTCTTAGTCATGAATCCCAAGTCTCATTGTCTGGATATTTTTATTTTTAATGTATGAAACATTTTTGCGTTGATTTTATGAGATGAGTTGAGATGAAAAAGTGGTAAGCAGTGGCCGATCGACGCAGTGGGATATGGAGATGTTGAATCCCTGGATATATCCCAAGATATATATGATGGCGCCCGGCTTGTATGTCATGCTTTCTGGAGCCATTCACTCTTCATAACTAGTCGAGTTGATTCGAGGAACTCTAGATAGGCCTAATGTTCCACGTCCCCACCGCTGAAACGGTTTATGAAACGTGAAACAGGCTTCAAATCGGTCTAACGTTACATGTCCTCTCTGAATTGGTTCGTGAAGATATGAATAGGCCTGCAATTGCCTTAACGTTACACGTCCTCAACTCAAAGCCCATGCTTTCATCCTTAAAGGCCTAAATGGCACTGTAAGTCGAGGATTGAATTTCATTTGAACGAGTGAAGCCAGGCCTAGGCCCGACTGGAGGACAATCCGTCGTTTAGGCTTACACCATACGTTAGTAAATCCCATAAAGAAGGTGTGACTGTGGTAAAATAATTTGAAAGCCTCTTAAAAATTAGGAGTTTAAGAAGTTCAAAGACAGATTGGAGAAGCAATGCGATGATGTTACATAATGCATGATGGTGGGTATTTATTGAATCAGTTCAAGGTCTAAGTCAACTGGTCTTATGATGGTCAAACTTAGCACAGGGCTACACAGTATCCTTTTCATCAGGGGGTATGCGCTCAACCATAATCCATGCACATAGCCAAATGTTTGGGAGGATTTGAAGTTCAACCCAGGAGTTAAAGTTGTACATTATGAAGTCCCATGGAAATAAAAAATTAACTCTCAACCAGCTGTAAATGCTTGGCCCAACGTAGCATATGGTAGGTTTAAGTAAGGTATAGACGAGACTAGACTTTAATTACTTTCTGGCCTTTGTTGTTTCATCTATCCAACCCTCAAGTATATTTAGGTGATAGTGTTTACTGTTAGATTAGGACCAACATTAGGGGAAGTGGGAAAGACTTCCTGAAAGACAAAAGCCACAGTTGTCAGGGAATTATGAAGCTGTAGTTTAGGCCCATATGAGCTACCAGTTCTGAGTGAATAGAGTGGGTGTTTAGAGAATTTCATCTTTCCTTTGAGTATTAATCACCTGATAATCATGGGTTGTGCACAGGAGGCAGGAGAGATAGATGAGAACTTGTGCGATGAGAGAGTGAGAGGTAGATGGAAGGTATTGTGTGACTTACATCCAACTTTTCTTAATCCTTCACCATCGGCCCCGGACTTTAAAGTGGAGAATAGGTGTGAATTGAATGAAGCTAAATTTAGGACCGCGGTTAGTTGGCGGTTTGTGTTCAGAACATATAAAGTACTAGGTGTATATCTCTGGCATTTTGCAGCCATGCCATGTTTTTTGCTTCTGAATTTCTGTGCAGTCTTTACTGAGTTAGAGTACTGCTTCCTACAAGAACTCATGATCTAATAGGTTCTTGTATATATTTTTTCTCTCCATTGCACTGCATTGTTTGTCACTCCATCTTCCTAATTTGGAAAGCAGCTTAGGAAGTTAAGATCCTTGGTTTCCACCCTCCTTGGTTTTGTGATTTTTAGAATTTGAATGGGCTGTCTCCATTCCTGTAGTTGCCCATCAAATAGAAAGGCATTTCCCAAGCAGAATTCAGTATATGTGCATTTTGTGGCTATATGTGCGTTCAGTATATGTGAATTTTGACATAACATTTGATACGATGAGCAGATAATAAGCTTGATTTCTGTTTTTCCTACTGGTATTATAAGCATTCACTTTACATTTGGAAAAGGTTCCTTCATTGGGATGATTTATTTGTATCTTTTGTTGAGTCTATTTTTTTCCTGCATGCTAATCTAATTCATTATCGGCTTTACCATACATCCACACCTTATCTATCAGACCTAGGCCTATGACAGAAGTCTGTCATATTCTGTCAGGACGTTCTCTTTGTTACTCATGTCATACAATTTCCACTCTTGACATACTCTGATGTCCCTATGTTCCTGCTACAATAACCCAAGTTGCCAAAATCTCATTGAACAGGAAAATTCTTATGGAAAGGATTGTGTAGGTAGTGTAGGCGTTTGACAACTAAATTGTAGGTGGTCCCTTATAGCTGTATGCTGAACATTTGCGGGCCAGTACCTATTAAATGAAGTTAAAATGTATTCATCCTTGAGATAGCCAGGCCTTTGCAAGCAAGAGGGAGTTCTTATGAGGATTAGGTCTCACCAACCACTGAGATATGTGAGTGTTTGTTGAATTTGTTATCACTGGATTATTTATCCTGGATTTTTAGCCAAGAAGAGATACTAGTCATATTAGCAGTTTGTGGATTGAACATGAACTCCTATTTTATTTTAATATTGGTGCTGAAGCATTTTGCTATGAAATGCTATAATGTAACATAAATGTTTTCTTAAGTGATGAAGTTGGGAATCTTAATACAAAATTTCTAGAAACATTTATTTATATCATGCAATAGGAATATGTAGAGAAACGGACATTTTACAGTCTTGGTGCTGGTAGTACACTGGTGACTGAAATTTGAATGAATTGGTGCTTAAAAAGCATATTCTCACCCCATCTGGGAGGGATTAAACACCGAAGATCACCTGACTTGGTAAGTCATTGCCTTATCATGTAGGTGGGATTTTTTAAATTATTGCCTGGATCATTCACGGTAAATATTTATTCCAAGGTTTTGTACTAAGCTCCCACTTCATTATTTATTAGGGTGAATGAGATCCTGAAGCTGTGGATGCAGTCCAAATATAGGATATGAAGTAATACTGTACAGTATAGTGATTCCAGATTGCCTAGCTCATACCCATTGTGGATCAAAAGCATACATTCGCCATTTCTTCATTCTTTATTTTGGACATGTCATTGATTTCATGAACTTATTTACCTAGCATGGCCTGGAAGGTTTGAAAAATAAGTAACAAATTAACTAAATAATATTGTAGTTAGCTTAATGCTGCTTAATTTACAACGAGCAGAGGCCAATGCTAAGGACAGCAGTTTGGCTTATTGACTAGTATGGGAAACATCACTATTATTGTTGAGATTCAATGATTGGGCATCGATGCAGATGCGCATGCAGCTTGAGTCCATGATTAATGTTTCTAACTTGCTGGCATTCATTTTAAAGCTTTAACACGTTGGCGACAATGCGTCCTGATGCCAGGATGCAGATTTCATTTTCAATGAATACCCTCTGGAACTGTTGAGAACGTTCCAGAAGATTATGATTTCGTAATTACTGATAAAAATTCGAAAAAATTCAACATTTAAAAAAAAACTCGGCAAAAAAAAATGTTTTCTGGGACCATGCGTCCTGATGGCAGGACGCATTTTTTGAAAAAAAAATGCGCGTGGTCCCACACGGCGGACAAGCAAAAATAGGCTGGTCGTCAACGTGTTAAACCCCATTTTCTTGGACATGTAGAGTTGAGAATTCTTGCTCGAATGAATTTTTTATTTCCCAAAAATAAATTTTCACAAACATCGTATAGGTTCTGAAGTTCATAATAGATGCAAATATATGAGGATTTTAAAAAATTATATCAGATCTTTCATAGAAGGGAATCAATGATTGATTTGATGTACAGAGTGACTTCTTTAATTTTGCATTTTATTAAATATAATCATCAGTGTATTTTGTATTCCATGTTAGAGTCTGCCCAATATACTTAGAGATATGCTTGCTTTCCATATACTGTATTTGTATCAAACTCTCTAGGAATCCCCTTTTTTTGGTGAGGTCTGGATCACTTGAAGAAACTTCTTCAAGAATGATCAAAACATGTTTTGAATAGTATGGGAAGGAATAGACCCTATATGCTTTCGTTCTTTCTTAGCATCAGTGCTACCAAGTGCGGGAAATCACTACATTAACATACCTTTTCTGTATAAAGAGGGAAGAACATGGACACCTTTTGAAGGTAAAATAACAATGTAAAATGACAGTGAAGTTACTGGTCCAAAAATCGCCCTCAGTGCCTTGCTAAATTACCTTCAAATGCTGTGTGTATAGATGCACTCCTCGCGCATGGTAAGGTTACCACCCACGCAGCAGGAGAGCAGGGAGGTAAACAAGAAAAAACGGTGAAGTTATTAGTTCACAAACCACTCTCAGGGCATGGTTACATGACCATCCTGGATGGTAAAGTATCTAGGATTTGAGAGGGGTTTTTGGACTGGTAAATTCACCGTTTTTTCCTTGTTTCCTTACGGTACACGTGCTGTATGTGTACGTCGTCGGCGATCCCTCGCTGTCGAGGAGGATATCTTCCACACGTCAAGGTCGAAGTTGGTCGCTTCGCTGGTGGCTGAGGAGGCCAATCCTCGAGCCGCAGGTCCTATGGCAGATGTTGCAAATGCTGTTCAAGGGGAGGATTAGACCATGATGTTCTCGGTATTTTCCCTTCTCCCTCCTTTGTCGTTTTTCTTCCTCCAGGGCGAGGCGATTTTCTTTCGACACACCATTTTTCACAAGTTGTCACCATCGGGATGTTCTGGGCTTTTTCTTCCCAGCTCGTGGTGTCGATACCGCTTGACTTGAGGTACGTTTGGAGAGTGTTCTTGAAACGTTTCCTTTGGCCCCCGCGAGTTCTCCGCCCTTGGCTGAGTTTACTGTAGAGGTTTTGCTTTGGGAGACGTTCGTTGGACATGCACATACAGTGGCCGGACCACTGAAGTTAATGCTTGATTATCATCGCTTCAATGCTGGTCGTATTTGCTTCTGAGAGGACACTAGCATTCGTGCGTCGGGCTTCCCGTTTGATTCGTAGGATCTTCCGGAGGCTGCGCTGGTGCTGCCGCTCCAAACATTTCAGGTGGATTCGGTAGGTCACCCAAGTTCCACTGCCGTAGAGCAGTGTTGGAATGACAACGCCATGGTACACAAGGAGCTTCGTTGGGGTCCCGATATTTCAATCGTTGAACACGCGGTGACTCAGTCTCCCGAAGGCAGACTCGCGCATTTTATCCTGTGCTGGATCTCCTCGTCGATGCACACACAGCACGTGTACGGTAAGGAAACAAGGAAGAAACGGTGAAGCTACCAGTCCAGAAATTACCCTCGAATCCTAGTTATATTACCATCCTGGGATGGTGATTTAACGATGCCCTGAGGGTGGTTTTTGGACTAGTAACTTCACCATTCCTTCTTTGCCTCACTGCTCTCTTCCTGTGCGTGTGGTAACCTTACCATGCCTAGGGAATGCATCTATACAGGCGCCATTTGAAGGCAATATAACAAGGCAAGGCA
>CAJPEV010004466.1:0-21934 GCA_905338385.1 Darwinula stevensoni | reverse complement strand
AACCCTACCTTGTTACAATGGATGCCGTCGGAAATGCCAATATGGAATTAGATTTCAAGTCCTATGGAACTCGTCGTTTCATAATTTGTTTCGATTTGAGTTCAAACCACAATGGCGATCTGGCACACTCAGAGCAGCCTCTATTTAGAACCGGCTACCTAAAGTTGGGCATGTCCTTTGCAAAAGCTTTAGAAAATAACCTGGTTCTAACACTCATGGGTTACTTCGATACACATATCGAAGTGACCAGAGACCGACAAGTATTTACGAGATTTCCTCTTTGAACATCTGCTCAGAGTATAAATGGGGAAATCTCGCAGTGAAGTCGTGCAAAATGGATTCGCGTACCATCGATGCGGTTTTGAGACACCATCCTGCTTGTTTGGGAAAATATCACGGGACCTATGCATCCGATCAATTGGAAAAACTATCCTTCTCAAACTTCCCAGCATGTATCGTTTCCAACTGTTGCAGTCAAGAGAAACGCGGGCGACATTTCGTTGCAATGTTCCTCGAGAAAAAGGGTCATGTGGAGTTTTTTGATAGCCTCGGTCGGTTTCCAGGTTTTTATGGGCATGTCTTTGAAAGATTCGTGAGCGAGCATGGGGGAAAATCGGCTGTCTACAACGACGTTCAAGTTCAGAGCTCAAGCGCAAGAACATGTGGGATTCACGTCATTTTCTATCTCATCCATCGATGTCTCGACCACAACATGAAAGAGATTTATCCTCCTCATCTTCCCCCATCATTTCATGACACATTTGTGAATCGTTTTTTGCTGACACTTAGGAATAAATAAATAAATAAATCGCATCCATGCAGTTTCATTTAGAAATCCCGGAAGTGAACTTGCCTCTGAGTAAAATCTTTTTTCGTTTGCACAAACCCTGCAGAGAGTAGGGTTAACACATTGTCTGGTTAGCACATCATTAGACTGATGGAAATGGTCATGGACTGGTTCGCGCATCGTTAGACTAATGGGGATGGTCATGGAGTAAATGTTTTCCTTCCATTTCCCCATAGCTGTCAACATATGCTGATTTTGAAAAAAGTAAAACCCACAATCACTATTTTGAAAAGCAAAAAAGCCATAAATACATCACTTCGTAGCGATTTTCACTCTGCCAGTTTCTCCCTTCCTCTTTCTGCGTGATCTTGTCTCTGCTACAACATACTTCTGAGTACCGTAAGTTGGCAAATATTCGATTACTCCCATTACTTATTGGAAGTTTTCTAATCTCAAACTTTCATATCTCCCTTTCCATAGGTGATGCTCTTCCTCACTTATATTTTGAAATTTGAAAATCTATCAGATCGAAATACATTTGAGCTATGGTTAAAAGATTGTGTCAGAGGTGTTGTGGATGTAGTGAAGACGGAAAGAGAGGTGACCTTATTTCTGCGCCCCTCTGGGGGCACAGTTGGGCTCAGGAGAGAGATGGTAGTTGCATGGTTAAGGAATATCCCATGTAAAATTTTTACCTGGGTAGGTGATAGTGGAAGTGAAGAAATACTTTTGTCTGCTGTGAAAACTGCAGAAGAAATGCAAGCAAATTAGTAAGCTCATCACAAATTTCTTCACACATTCCATTTCACATTTGAAATAATTAATATACCTTTCATTTACAGTTATGATGAAGATTGGGATGATGCAGAGGAAGAGGGAGGAGGAAAAAGTTTAAAAAATTAAATAAATTCCCCCATCATTCCACTGTTCCTTCATGAATAAAAATCAGAATAATCTACCATTGATATTCACTTTAAAAAAATACAAATTCGTTACAAATGCAACCAGAGATGTGTTTAACACATCCTGTCTTCCACATGGAGACACTCATGGCCAGCGTCATTCAAGCTTTCTCCGTTACAGCTTTTTTCAGATCTTAGATCATTTATTCATACTTCTATTCTTTACTAGGATCATGTACGTCATCAGGGTGCACTCTGCAGAGGAGATAGATGATGCGATGGTACTGTTATCAGTACTGGCTCATGTGAAATTGGAGGTGACTTCTCCACATACTATCGTACTCAAACTCGAAGGAGACAATCGACTCCGGAAGAAGACCATTGAAGAGAAACTCGGGAGCCTACGTTCGTCCGTGAGATGGTACGCAGACGACGCGGACATCGAAAAATGTATCAAGACAGAGGAAGTCCGAGCTAAATATAATGTTGTCTGGTAATACCATTCCATACCTCATACAATTTAAAAAAATCCCTGTATGCATTTTTCATCAGAGACACACGCATTCTTTCCATCCGTATTAGTTAACTATTTCACTGAAATAATATTTTGGTATGTTCCTCGCTGTATATTCTTCTCATTCTCTTCACAGAAACGATAGAGGCTGAAGAGAATCAATTTTCCCAGACCCCTACTCCTGTTCCGACTACATGACTTCATATCCCTTTAGAAGTTCTTCCGCTCTCAAAAACTCACGTTTGGATTGCTTCCATTCACATCGCAATCATCATTATCAATATATTTCAATACTTTCCCTTGTTCTTCGTATATCGTGTCTGTTGAGGTAGAGATTGGCAATGAGTGAATTGCAATGAAGTTTCCTTTTCCATCAACACATATTTTCTAGTCTCATTTGGTTGCTCCCCCTCATCCACGTATCTGAGAGACATGATGGGAGGGAGTTGGAGAGAGTTCCTCATGCGACACAGAATCCTTGACCGTCAGAGGCCGAGGCTGTAAAAGCAGAAGAGCGTGACGGAAGAAACCACCACAATCATTACTCATAGGAGAAAATGTGTCCAAACATGTTGACGTAATCGATCCATCCATCCGACCCCCATCTTGATGTGAAACGGTAAGAGTCAATTAAACTGGGAATTTATGCCGCGAGATTCATGCAATAATATTTTTCAAATCGAACAATCGCTTCATAAAGGTACATGGATAATGCAAATCATCGCAAACTCGATAATTCAACGTTAATTCACGGAGTACTCGTGTAAATCGATGATAACCTGAGGTTAATTCATATGAAATTGAGATGATTTAATAAATAGAAAATTGCGCTTTCCGCGCCGAAAAATCGTTTCATAAAGGTACATGGATAATGCAAATCATCACCCACTCGATAATTCAACGTTAATTCACGGAGTACTCGTGTAAATCGATGATAACCTGAGGTTAATTCATATGAAATTGAGATGATTTAATAAATAGAAAATTGCGCCTCCCGCGCCTCCATTGCGCCTCCGGTCAAACTTACCTTTTTTATACTACTCACGTAACTTCCGCTAAGATGACGAAGGGTAATTCATTTCTTTTCGCGTATTGCATTATTCACGCTTTTGGCAGTCATGCATGCACGGTGAGCCTTTATATACCTTTATATACCAGTCAATTGCGATGCATTCTTTGGTCTCTCCTTTAGCTTTAGCCTTGACTATTAGTTGCCATAATAGTTGACATGGTTACCATTAAGGTTAAATTGTGATAACTACACCTGAGTAGGTCCGACGCTTCAAGTGCTTCAAATACAAGTGTTTCCTGAATGAAACTGTGGGTGTGGAGGTAATAAATAAATCGAAAACTTAAATGCTTGGTCTGTCCCGATTGGGCATTCGAGAGCTTGGAGGGTTAACCGACTGAAGATTTAAATAGTATTGTACCAGGGGCTTTATATGAGTTTTCTTGTCATCACAACCAAGGTGAAACTCTTTCTAGTCTACGATACGCACGTTGTACTGTTCCAAATCATTTTTAGGTTATTTATTTCTTTTTATCGTTTCCCAATAAAATTATAATATTACTGGAGAACACAATAGTTCATATTCAGACAATGATGGTATTTGAATTTCTCTGGGAGGGGTAATACAACCATATTGAAGCACTTTAAACGTAGCGGAAGTGAGTGTGATACGGCAAAACTTCCTTTATTTCTCGAGGTAATTTTGATGAACTTGCCACGCGACGGCACATGGCCGTCGGGACTGAGTCGTGTCATCTTCTATGCAGAGGTCTATGCTCATCGTCTATGCTTCTGTTTTTGCATCTTCTATGCAAAAACAGAAGCAAAAACTGCTGCAAATGCAGGCAGATTACGTTCTTAGGTGGACAAGGATTTGAATGAAATTCCTGAAAGCACGTTGAAAGGAGGAAGAAACCCCAACAGAAACCAAAGAAGCCACATCGATGCAGCCGTCGAATCCATATGCTAAGTTTGGTGGAGTGAACGGGATACTATTCACATCGCGCACGAAGTCTGGCAACATACTTTTATCCAACAATTTGTCGGACCTTTCATGCAGGATATTGTTTGCTAAGTACAAGGTGCATGAGTATACATGCAGCAGCAAAGCCGATGTTGGGACGGTGAAAGAGTGGAATGGGTATTGGATCCTTTTCCTCGATCGGCTTTCGACTCGGGGTTCTATAACTTCCTAATCAGAAGATTAATATATGTTTGAATTATTAACTCGGTAAATTTGAAAGTGAGGGCTCCGGATGTACGGCACATGACATTGAAACAATTTAGGCTAGTTTCACGTGTCACTCTCTCCAAACCACGTTGCCATGCGTGGAATCTTTGACTTTTTTCGTGCTGCAGCAGATTTATTTTTCTCGTGCCCATTTTGCGAACGATTGGCACGCATGTGGAAATGGATTCAGCAAGAACCGATGGTAAGATTGGGAAGGCTCTGCAAGGCCTGAGCCTCGTTACTCTTTCGCTCTATTCCAAGAATATTACTAGGAGGCTCTAAGAGATCGGTTTCTGTTCAAAGCTCAGCTTGAAAGCTCCTCATTTTTACTTTGGCTACCCTATACCGGTTTCTCAGTCTTGCCTCCTTCAAGAGTTTGGTCTGACTAAGTAATTGTGCCGTCTTGTGTGAGGGGTTCGTGAAATTTCTTTGACGAAACGTTCCACAAGATTAGCTCGTCTCAATATTCCTACGGCACGTTACTGTACTGCACTTTGTCGTCCAGCCAATCACCACTAATTCTAGACAATATGTGGACATGAAAAGTTGCCAACAATTTAGACCACGCAACATACTATTATTGCATACCAGATCATCCCAAACCGCAACCTCTGAACGCCACGAGAAAAAATTAGCCTTCGCAGTCGTACCTGTACATTAAATAAATGCGGCTGATGAAACATTAACGCCGGTTCCGCGTTAAAATGTACACATAACTTCGCCTTTTCAGGACACTTATTTTTTACTCTTTAAAGCCAGAACACTCAGAAAAAATAGTAATTTGGTACTGGCTTTCATCTTATCGCAGACAGCCATTCATTTCATTTCCATTGATTTCTTTCTCGCGTTCATCTTTGACTTTGATCAAATGGGAACTAGCAGCCTGCGGCCGCTACCCTGGCCGCCTAATAGGTGGACATTTCATCCTACTATTATGAGCATAACGTCCCCTTGACAATCCCCTGTTCACCTCATTACTCATTCAGAACTGAACCGCTTCATTACATGTATACACTTTTAGCTTACAGTACAGAGATTCTGTTCCTAAACACCACCATCATGATATTCTGGCTGATCGCCACAATCGTTCATTGTGAACGGTTTAGCACGTTTTCATGACACTCAAGACGACTTTGCTGATTTTGTCTCCCAAGCACATTCAATACTCTTGCATCACCGATTAGCTCATGTGCTATTAGCGTTAGCAAATAGTACAGACACCAATGATCCAGAAACAGTACGGACCATTTCAAGAACTTGTTCGAAGGCACAAAAGGGAATTTAGTACATGTGCGGCACAATGCTAGCGACAAATTCCAGAAAATGCCTCGCCACCACATTACCCTGAGGCTCTGAAAGTGTTGCACAATGGTGCTAAAGTGTGAGTTGCAGCAGGACCATTTTTACGTTGTGGGGAGGAGGCATTTGATTCACATCAAAATGCACAGCCTGACAGTGCTCGCTGCGCAAACGACTGTAGTGATTCGAGATGACATGGAGAGGCCTGACAAAGAGTCCCGAATTCTGTGGTGTAAGGGTAGCACACTTGACCGGCAAGCAAGAGGTCCGGCTTCAATTCCCGGCCGCCCCACGGCTTTCGACACCTGAGTGTTGCGTTCCTTGCATCAAGTTGCCCAGCAGACTGCATGGTTCTTCTATTCCTGAGTTGAGCATTCGCTGCCTCTTGCTGTTCAGCTTAACGCTCCCAACATGCAACATTCATCAGTCATTCTAGCCATTATGGCTAGCACCTCCTAAAGCACCGATTTAGGCCCTTCGCACCGCAACTGCAGTGGCAAACGTTGTTTCCTTGCCAGCACCAATCGCTTATTATCTGCAGCGACTGCCTCATCGCCGTCGTGTGGGACCTCTTTCAACATTTTCTTTCCATGTTCAACCTCACCTCGCAAAGACCGCCACAATTTTGATAGGAGGAGAGGCCAGTTTGCGCGACGTATGAAACAAAGAACTTACGTTTTTATTTTGATTTCACCAATCATGAGAACTCGAATAAATCGGCCATGAAACGAAACGCAAACAGAAAACTATCGCATGGAAGTGATGTCCCGAACCGCCATGCTTGACCTAACGGAAGAAATAAAGAAAGAAAAAAACATTGATTGACACAGCTAAGTATGGATCCTATGGCTGAGACTAGTATAGCTCAATGGACCTGGCGCTAAAAGCGTTGGATAGCCAAGCCTATGGCCTAGAATAATATAGCCTGAAGGACCTGGGGCTTTGAGAGGTAGATGGCCTAGCCTTTCGCCTCCAGTGACATTCGAAGTAAAGTATATGATGGCCTGGTGCTTCAGGCCGTGGGTGGCCAGGCCTATGACCTACAATGGAATTGGATCGTAGGCCTGCGCATTGGGGGTGGCGACCTCGACCTGTACGATCACCACCGCAACTTTTGGCCTCTTCGAATTAAAGTAATAGATAATAATAATAGATAATAGATCGGTTGAGTTTGTATGGAATGACTCACCAGCGTCGCTATCCAAGTGGATGATGGCTTGGAGTAGATATCACTTGGCTTGTCTTACGACTTCGTCGCTCGCTGCTTCTTAGAGTCACGATATTTTTTTATAGCTGTCGTGTCCGGAACATGGTTATGTGCTGCTCCTGGACAGGTATTAATGCAGTTGGAGTCCATGAACAAGATTCCCTCACTGGAAAGGGAACGTAGGGCAGTACACCACCGGATTTTGTCTTTCTAATTGGAGTGCTTCACATACATTCAAATATAACTTTCCCTCCGCTTTTCTGGTTCGATGTGAACTCCATGGTTACTTGAAATGAAATGAGTAAGCTTAAGACACAGTATTTAAATATCTTTCGTTTGAAGATACTTCGAACAATGGCATCTTGATCTCCTTATACTTCTGGCGGCGTAGGATGGGAGTGTCAGTCAAGAGTTGTCAGGGTCTTCTCTAAAACTATTTTCAAATATTTTTCCCCCATGTTCCTCTCTATGGAGTTTATCTCTTCGCCTTCCTCGGGATCAATACGCCCCTGCCTTCAACATAATTGCAGGCATCCGGACCTTCTCATGTAGAAGGTGGCATGTCACACTTCAATTACTCCATTGCTATTGAAATCGATCCAAAGGACAGGCGAATTAGCAACAGAATCTCACGCACCAGATCTTATCTCAAGTGAATTTTTTCTCACGTTTTCCTTTGCATTCCCGGAAACAATTATCCTTTCTTCGAGCGTTGAAGCGTTCTGGAATCTTGGGAGTTTTCTTTATCTTTTATGACGTTAATAGATGTGATGTATGTAATGCATTCAGTGGTTATATATATTTAACGTGTGGAAAATTAAACTGCATACGTTTTTACAAATAAAAAAAGAAGCCGCAAGAGATATTTGGAAATATGCATGTGACATTTTTTCGTACTTTGCAGGTATGGGCGTTATACCGTGAACATTTTTTACTTTTGAAGTTTTACGTTTTTACGGCGTTTTTCTGTGGGCGTTTTTTGGGGGCACCCATAACAGATTGGTCGGTTCCGCGAGGGGGGAGCGAAAGGGATAGGGAATTTCTTGTTGCAGTTGAGGATGCTCTTTTCGTTCAGCACGTAGAAGAACCGACTCATGAGGAAGCTTTATTGGATTTAGTATTCGCGACGAACGACGATCTGCACAAGACTTTAAGGTACAGGATAACTTGGGAGATTCGGACCAATGTGCGATCACGTGGAATATAAAGAGGACGAAGAGTAACGCCTAACCGGCCAAGGTTTCGTACAACTATAAGAAGGCTAATATTGAGTGGTTGCGTGTCTGCGTTTCTGATATCGACTGAGAGGTGCGGTTCCGTGAACTGACGGTAGAGGAGCAATAGGGGGCGTTCAAGACGTTACTGCTAGGTTTTATGTAGGAATAGTCCCCAAGAAGTCCATGAAATCGGCCAGACAATCGGTCTGGTTTACGGATAAAATCAAAGCACTCATCAGGGATATAAAGCAGAAATAAGATACATATATGCGCACAGGAGATATGACGAGCCATGAGAAAATAAGACTATCACGAGGAAGTTGAAGCAGGAAATGAGATTTGCGAGACGGGAGGTCAAGGAACGACTGGCTGGCGATGCTAAGAAAAACCCGAAGGCTTTTCATCGATAGTGGTAGGTGTCAACAATCGATCGGGCCTCTAATGAACGACAGGGGGAGTCCATTGCAAGTAATAAAGATAAGGCTGGAGCACTTAACAAGTTCTTTGCATCCGTTTTCACTGTGGAATCTGAATTTGGAGAAGGTGACTTCGGTTCGCTTTGCGGATATTTCCATCGCCGAGGAGACGATCGTGAGTATAATAGGGAAGTTAATGGTGGGCATGGCCACCGGTCCCGATGGGTTTCCCGCTCGAGTCTTCAAGGAAACCGCGAGCTATATCAGTTCCGCTAAGAATCTTATTTGACATGAGCTTTTCCCGTGAAGTACCTGAGGCTAGCGAACGTCGTACCGATCTTTACAAAAAGTGGAAAGAGTTATCCGGGGAATTTTAGGACGGTAAGTCTCACGAGTATCCCGGGGAAGATCGCGGGGGGCATCTTAAGGGACCACATTTTGGATTACCTCGAAGGAAGCGCGCTGATTCGGAACTCTCAGCACGGCTTTAGAAGGCATTGTAATTGTCTCACCAACTTGCCCGAATTCTACGATTGGGCGACGGAAGTGAGGGATAAGGCGAATCCCGTGGACATGGTCTGTTTAGATTTCGCAAAAGCTTTCCATACCATTCCTCACAAGAAGTTGTGGGTTAAACTGGAGGCTCACGGATTCCAGGGTAGGAGGAACGAGTGGATCAGTAACGGGTTAACAGGAAGAGAGCAACGAATAATGGTAAATGGGGAAGCGTCGAAGGAGGTCGGAGTTGCAAGTGGGGTCCCTCAGGGGTCGGTCCTGGAACCACTTCTGGTTTTGGTCCACATAAACGATTTTGATCATAGGCGTAGAGGGTTTGATAATTAAATTTTCCGACGACACCAAAATAGGTTTTTCTATAAGTGGAGACGCTTATAGGACTAGAGCCGAGCGAGAATTGAGTCTTTAGGATGAGTGGAGCAAGAAATGTCTCATGAAGTTTAATAAAAGTAATGGGAAGTTCTTCACGTCCGTCGAAAAATGGTAGGCCTCTCGGCGCGTTTGGCGTGGATAAACTGGACTAGGATAATGAGGGAAAGATCAATGGGTGTCTATTGACGATGACCAAATTTTCCTCGCGCGCGCAAGCGACGGTGGCCAAATGCAACAGGGTTCCAGGTTTCATTCGCTGTCCGGTTCAAAGTAGGATTTCCCCTGTTTTTCTTCCGTTGTATGTGGTACTGATAAAACCCCAGTTGGAATATGGCATCCCGTTTCGGAGACCTACAAATAAGTGTGAATTGTTGGCGCTCGAGGGGTACAGAGGAGGGCCACAATTATGATTAAAGAGGCTAGGGGTCTTCCGTACGAGAAGCATTTAGAAGAGAGGGTTAAGGAGGAGCGATCTCATCCAGGCTTTTCAGATAATGAAAGTAATAGATATTGTCGAGTGTGGTAGGGGAAAACAACGAAACTTGAACTATTTTTCCATCCAATTATCAAATCCAGCTTTTCTCTGAGCCCATAACGGGTAGCCCCCGGGGGCCACCATTTTATTTGGCCCCTCTCTGAAGCTACCTGTTTTCAAGGGTCAAATTATGGAATGAATAAATCTTGAGTGACGGAAAGTGGGTGTGCATAGCCCCTGGAAATGGGACATGCCATAATCGTACGTGCTGCATCTGGAGTTGAACGGCTACGCACCGAGTCGAACGCTAAATTTCTCCTTTTCGCGCTGTAATCTGTAGAGCCAGCCTAAGCTACCCTAGTGACTAGTGTTTGCCGGATCTGTTCGCACATGTTGCCATCCTTTTTGTTTCCGTAGGAAAAAAGTAAACATATGAGGAATCAAAGGATTCTTTTCCTTGGCTATGAATATGGCTTCGAAACAAGAACATAACTAAGTGGGGCTTAACATTCTAATATAATAAAATACAATGAGAAGGGAAAAAGCGAAAACAAAAATTAAAGAGTAACCAGCAAATGTTCGATCAAAATACACGAAGGGAAGTGTGCTTTACATGGCTGGATCATCTGGATTATCAACATCAGAATCAGAAATTTATTGAGATCTTCGTATGGTTCTGTTTCTGATGCTGTTCCTTGCGACCCTTCTCGTTTTCCTTTCGTCAAGCTATTGATTTGCAACGTTAAACCGAACTTGCGCTCAGGTGTATTTCGTACGACATAATCCAAAGTAATGGGATGTTTTCCTACCATTAACATATTCCTAAAGGACCTCATACACTAAATTGTGCATGAACACGCGGTTTTTCGGAACAATTCTCCTGGAGATACCCTACAATTGAAACACGATTGTTTCATATCCAATATCTGAGCGCGCTCAGATTTTGCACTGGTACTTCTCACGATAGAAATATCATAATATCATAGGTAATTAGAATCATGGTAACTTCGATACAACAGGGAAATAACAGCAAGATAATTCAAACGTCTGAGGGGTCATCGAATAAGCAGTCGATGCTTTCAGCCTAAGCGTTCGAGTCAGGTTGCACATTCCTGATGTGTTCGAGTCAAGTTGTTTTCCCTGGGTTCTTCCAGTTCGATGACAGCAAGAGAACGAGAGGTAATTGGTTCAAGTTGCTTAAACCGCAGGTGCGGCTCAGGGTGAGACAGGACTGTTTTACTTGTAGAGTGGTGAATGCGTGGGATGCGTTAGACGACGACGTAGTGACTGCCCCTTCCATGAACATTTTGAAGAATAAACTAGATGATTTTATGGACAAGTAAAAAGAGGGGCTATATTGACTTAAGGGACTAGGCAGTAAGCAACTAGGATTAGCTTAAAAGAAAAAAAAAACACAAAAAGTACAAACTTATTTAGCTTTAAGAGGAGTAGGCCTGCCCTAAAATTAAGGAACGCTCGACCTCGACATGTGGAATCCAAATGGGTGTTCTCGCCTCTTAATACTAGTACTACTAAACCATATTGAACCTTGTACTCTAAAATGGAAATAAAAATAAAAATAGACTATTTGAAGAGTCGGTGCGCTTCTGAATGTCGAAAGAAGAAAAGTCGACAAGAAAATAGTCGATGGCAAAAATGTCGATGGAGACTAGTGTGACGCCTACCCAGCCAACCCATGTGGGTGGCCCATTCCAGGTGTCGTTGGAATCTCACTTGCACTGAGGGCGTGGTTCAATAAAAGATCAGTCCCTCTCTAAGCCTGATCATATATTTAAAACTTTCGAAAGAGCTTTTATAAAAGACTATAAAACTTAGGCCTATAAAAGATAAAGAGTAAAAAGGGGCCACTCAAAGGGGGGTAACAACATGATCCCACAGATAACGAGCCAATACCCTCAAGGCCAAGGATATAAAATATAAAAGGAAATAAAATACAGATAAAGAAGCGGCAAGGCAGCGGCGTGTAGGTGGGGAGAAGCAATCACAATCCAATCACAGTCTCTTCACAGTCTCATCACAGTCTCATCACAGTCCCACGTGTTGGAAGGAGGCGAATCCTGATCCAGAAGGCGAAACGGCGATCACGGGGCTCCAAATCCGGTCCCAGTCAATGCAACGGGCTGCACCACGACCCTCGCCGAGCCGACCTGCCCTCCGCCATGCACACGCAGCACGCTTCTCCTTGTCCCTTTCCTCGCTTCCGGCCATGCCGGCACTCCCCACAGTGTTGCCCCGCTCTCAGGGACCAAAAGCCACTCAAACACTACACTAGAAATTCAGCACTATAGATAGGAGAAAAGACCGATTGAGTAATTGTCGAATGGGACTTTAACACACTCCTTAGGTGAAGCACTTGCATCATCATCACATCATTATCCGGAGGCACATGGATTTGAGGAAAGCATTTAATGTCAAAATTATAATTTTCAAATTTGACCATCATTGCGGCTGATCATTCAATGTATCCCGTTGTCACTTCGATGGAGAATGTTTATTTTAGGAAAAATCGAAAGTGCGCTATCACAACAGCCATTTGACAATCAGCATGGTGATGATTGGAATGTTCCTTAAACAGATGACCCCTTGTGTGATGGCACGGACTTTGGAAGAGCGGTCCTGACATCTCCAGTAAAATTCCTCCCTCGATGGCTTCTCCTTCTCTCGAAGTGATATCCGTGAAGGTCAAGCACTTTCTTGCCTTTCTGAGATCCGACAAATGTTAGATTTTAGTTCATTATGGACCAATGTCGAAGGAGAGAATTGAGTGCCGGGGCCAGATGATGTGCATGGAAGTAATGCACACCTGACACATGGCACTTACCATTGCCCATCTAATGGCTTCATTGATGGAGTCAAGGTTGCATATAAATAGTTAAATTACCTGCAAGAAAATCACCAAGTTGCTAGGTATGGCTCCATAAGAGAGATAAAGCAGAGAAGGCAGAAATGACCTCATGACTGTCTAATTACATCAGCAGACAGTTCGAAGCACTTCACCAGCCCTTTCATCGCCTCTTTTGTGGAGCATATTGTTCAACTAGTCATATTTTAACACTCCCACAGGATGGTAACCAGACGTTGGCAAGAAACAAGGCAATAATCTCACAGCAAGGCTTCGCAGCATAGGAATCAGTCGTGAAGACTGCCTCTCTTTCACTTTTCAATATGAGAAGATCGATGGTGATTTTTTTCATATGGTACCATAGACCTATTTTTTTTACCAACTCAGGTCATTTTCTGCCGACCCCTTGCGAATTTTCTTCCTGAGACAAGGGTTAAGTGCCATTTTCCGGAATTCCCCGTAGGTATTGCATGGAGGTCCCCTGCAGAACTCGCATCATGCAAAATCACCGTGACAGGATGTGGCATTTTGCTCGTGTGAAAATGTTTTACCAGACATACCAGCATTGCAATCGTAGAGCCACCATTCTGCTGGATAGCATGGATAATAACTCTTCACTGGGTAATAGTACAACTTAAACACTGAATCTGTTTGGTCTGTGGAGATGGTCAGAGTGGTTACGACCAAGGTATATAGATGCGAAGCATCAGGTAGTGACGACAGCTCAAATAGGCGCCATGTTTAGTCCGTGCCCAGCCTGCCTTCCCATTCTCTCCCTCTCTACAACCACGAATGTAAACATTTTTGCTTATGGCAAAGAGGGGGAAAACTGGAAAAATAGGCCTATCGCCTTTCCTAATCGGGACCTCCCCTCTTTCATCTCAAAATGCGTTGATTTTCATGAAAACATGAATTACGGTCGTGCTGACATGACTCTTCCTCCTGCCTTATATCAATGCTCTTTCCATGCTCCATCAATAGTGGGCTGGTCAGATTTAAGGTCAGGCAGATTCATCTGCCACTCTCATAAGGGCCTACCAGAAAATGACTGATGGGATTGTCAGATCTGCGCAAATCTGTTCCTAGTTGGCATTTCCATCATCAATTTAATTTGATGAGAGAAGGGGCCATAAAATGCAGCTTTTAACGTGACATTCCCTTAAATTTGGTCACAACTCATCACGTATCCTTTCTCCACATGAATTTCCCCTCAATTCCCTGAAAAGTATAGCTTTTTTCATCTTGATTTGAGCATGAAGGAATCTATCTTCCCTTATTTGGCTGCATTAAAGAATGGAAAATAATATTGATGTTGCTACTAAGTCAAAGTGTTTCTTGAACAGCAGACTGTTTTACACAATAATTAAATCTGACAGCAGCTAGTACAGGATAAGGTGCATGTAAATACCTTGACAGTTTGATTTTTAAAGAAACAATTTTTGCTACACTCCAAAGTATATTTGTACGTGATGTGAAGGTGTCTTCAGTTGCAAGGTTTTCACTTATCAGAGACACTAAGGGGATCCAATTTCTAATGTCATATATTTCACCTTCTTGGTAGAATATAAATAGGAGCATCATGCTTTCTAATGAGGAGTGTAATGGACCTGCAACACTCTGATGCCTTAAGACATCTAAATGATGCAATGCATCCCTGCAGTCCCTTTCTTTCCATTCCTGATACTACAATGAACCCTAAGGAGCCCCACACTCGGTTGTTAATGGATCGCTTCAGAAGCACTGATGGTAATTATCTGTTGCCTGTTCTTCAGGCATTTATAGACATTTTGAGTACATTTCCCCTTACTCAGTAGTTTTCACCTTCCTCAGAAATATGCTATGGTCAATGGCATCAATACTTTCTTTTTTCATCATTCAATGTGATACCAAGATCATCTATCGCAGTAACATCGAAGAAAATGTTCAAATCAGATAAAATCACAAAAGTAACAAGAAGCACCAAGCAACAAAACATTCGGCAAATTATAAAGCTACACTACAAATACTATCCAATCAATTAACTCGTATTTAATATTCAACTGCCACAAGGAAAATTAATCATAGGAAAACTGCAACGAGCAAGACCAAGAAGTCCTAGGCCCGAACAATAAAGAATTTAAACGTTCAGTGTAATCCAAAAAAGATAAGAACAAAAAAGATAAGTACTGAACTGCACATCAGCAAGGCCTAGGCCCGAACAAAAAGAGGATTTCAAAGCTAAGTTCAATTCATGGTCTCTACGGCCAGGACCTTTCCACCTAAAATTCAATGCTCGCCGATCACGTCTTTTTCGAATCTACGGGAGACTTGAACAAATGGGGCCCATTTCTGCTCCTGTTCGAGGAGTTTAGGACCGAACACCCTGGCATCTCAATGCAAAGTAGAAGGAACGGGCCCTCAGGATGGACTAAAGATGGCTCCATCACACCTCATCATTGTGCCCAAGGGGCGGAAACTGGCGCTAGTGTCGCGGCACCTTTTGAAGCCATCTTTTTGGGGTCAAACGAGCCTGTAAAACCACGTGGTACCCATGCCGGAACATTTCTCTGATCCCAAACTCAGGAATCATGGTGGACGTCCAGCCGAGTAAAGCTTTACGAGCACGCTTTTCACAAGGCAAGATAGGTATAAAAAGCACAGGCCTATGGTGTGCGCCCAACGGATGAGCCTAACTCTTCACTAACGTTACACAGAACCTGGCCTAGGCCTTCTGTATACATGGGATCATTGAGGTAGGCCAAGCGCTGTGGGTTTTCAATAGCCGATTGTAAGCTAGGCCTTTGATCTGCTTATTGTTTGGCCTATTTGCAAAGGGCCCAGGCAAAATTATGTCCATTGGACCTAGAGTACTTTAGGTCCACAGATCATTACCCTGCTCTTGCAGGCATAATTTGAAAGTTTTGGTATTCCTTTCGATCAATATCTATGCCTAAACCCACGTTTCTTAACTACTTTGATTGGGCAAGTTTCCTTTCGTTTCTATTTAAATTCGAATTAATTTGACTAAAGTATTGTCAATATCAAAGGATTAGTGTATGCACAATTGAGCAAAAATTATGGGAAAAAGGAAAGGGAAGTTGTCTTTGTGGGCAAGATCTGGGCTCTGGTTCACAAGGCTGGATGCAGGTTTATAGTTTAATCACCAGTGTGAAGGTCACAGGAGAGAGCTGAATCCAAGAGTGAGTTGTAGAAGGAAATTTAGCTGTTCAAAGAGAAAGAAGTGGAATAGGATGAATTAAGAAAAATTCAACATCCAAGCATTCCAAAGGTGCATTGCATGATACCTTAGGTTATGTAGATGTTGAGGTTTCTGATACCAAAAGTGATTAAGATGATTTTAAGCCCTATTATATTGTGACTACCTTTTTTTGATTCAATGAAAAATGTCACTTGTTCCATCAGGTAAATTACTCATCATAGCTATTGAAATTCTTAGGTAAACTATAAAGCCCTTTTCAGGACTTTTCATATCAGAATTCAAAGTTTACATTGCATACATCAATAGCCAAAAAAGATAGCATAAGCACATTGTTCAAATTTGTGCATTTTGTAGGCAACATTGTTTTCAGATGATGCAGGAGTCTAAAGATCTGTGATTCAGGGAGAAAGACATCTGACTTGACTATCAGTTCAATTTCTCTCTCAGAAAAAAGTACAGCATAGAAAGTTTGTCTGATGGACTTGAAGCATTTCCATTTTGTTCATATGGAAAAAATTTACTTATTGAAACAGAGTGCCTGTGAAGATGTCTAGCTTGGGCTCCATTGTAATTCAAAGTGTCCACCTACTTGTGAAGTTTTGAAGAAACTGACTTTCATGGAAGGTGCAGTGGGATGGAGCAGCTCTTTGCAGCAGATTCTTGGAAACATTAAGAGGAGATCTAGAAAAGTTTTAGATACACCTCATGGATCTTGAAAGGTCTACAAGCATGAGCTTCTATGGAAGCTGTAGGGACTATTGGATTAATAGTGAGGTACTATGGACCATTCAGCCCTGATGCAGTGATTGCAGGAGTTCTATTCTAATAGGGGTCTTGCAGAGGGATGAGTATAGGTTTCATCAGTATGTGCCGGGCAATACTAAGGTTGCATTGTCTCTCCTTTCTTATTCCTTGCATACATGGGCAAGATTTGTATGTGTAGCCAGGGTTGCAAGGGAGTCATCATCAGTGGTGCATCACCAATAAAATTACTTTTCTTGGCTGGTGATGCTGTTTTATTGACCCAGTTTAATCATGAGCTATACAGCATGATGAATCAATTCAACTCATTGTACAAAATAGTGCACCTTAAATGTCAAGTGAAGGGGCCCCTTTAAACAGAGTGGAGGATCTGTATCTCTGCTTCTCAAACAATGGGTAATATGCAAAAAGATATAAACAATCACATCTCCAGGGCTTCCACAGTTTTGCAGAAACTCAGGTGGACATTGATTCCCAAATGGGATATCTCTAAAAAGGCACAAGTCTCTTTTTAATTTTTATGTTTTTTTTCCAACCCTTCTTATGGCCATAAACTTAGGAGGAGTGATCAATAGAATTAGATCACAGGAAGAAGCTGCCATAGTGTGGTTCTTATATTGACTGGCTGGTGTAAGACTTTGTTATATGATACCAATTGCCACCAAATGTGAGGGTCTTCAGGATTAGCAACTACTTCTCCAGATCAAGAGATCTCCAATCCAGTGGTTTGGGCAAGTTTGTCACATGCCCCTGAGAGACATCCAAAAAGAGTTTCTCAGTCCATCATGACTGGTGAAGGACCAGTTGGCAGACATTGTGCAAGGCAGAAAGGCTGTGTTGTGCAACTTTTGTCACAAGATGCTCAACATTCCATTTGCTTAGCTTGAGTCCATTGCCCAGGGTTGGGAACATTCCAAGGTTGGATGAGCAGTCATGAAAACAAATGCCCCAAACTCTCATGTATTGGATATAATTTATGCAAGGTTCAAGCTTGTAGTTTCATTTGTTGGGCCTCATGAGTAATATCTTTTTATCCCTCCAAAGTGAATGGTTTTGCTAGTACATACATGCTAGGCATTTCAGTAGTCAGTACATGAGACCTCCATAAGGCACACCTTACAGTAAGGCAAATCCATCTGTGCCTCATCATTTCTGACTCTGAAAAGTCACCCTCCCAGATTGATAAAAAAAAGAAGTAATGTTACTTTCACTCAATCAAATTCTGTCCAGTAATTTATCCTTCATTCTTTAAATATCACATTATACTTAACCTTTATTGGTACTAGATCATTTTTGGATATCCCTAAAAAAATAAATATCACTGCCAACTTGAATCCAGTATGTGCATCCATTTTCAAAGCAATTCCAGAAGTTTTCAATGCAGGTTGTTGTTTTAGCTTATTAACTTCTTTAAGCACTTAGATATGAGAATGCCAAAAGAGACAATGGCCCCAGGAAGATCCATCCAGTTGTCCATTTATTAAAATCTATCCAATTTTTTTTTCATTGCTTGTATGTTGTGCATTAGGTACCTCCTAGTAGTACTTATTATTACTTTCTGTACCAGATCAGTTCTTTAGACTCCGAAAAGGTTCACCGCCAAGTGTGAGATGAGTCTGGCGATATGTAATTGATAGAAATCGGTCAGGTAGGTTTTTCTCTTGGTCAGGTGTTTTCGCCACTCATAAGTACTTATAGGTCCTTTAAGTACTTCTAACATTACACTTATCCAGTCCGCCACGTTTGGCGCATGGAGGCACTCTGGTAGAGAAACGAGACGAGTACAGTGGCACCTCACTTAGCCAGAACTTCAAAAGCGAGATCCGGACGTTCGTATTAAGGGTTTCTTACCAGGAGCTGGAGCATGAAGGACTAGACTCTTTCATGAACGGGCAATTTCCACTTTGAACCACCTGAGCTTCAGGACCCATCTCCGTACTTCCCTAACAGATACTGGGTGAACGCAAGTTGCATGGACAGATGTGAGCGGGAAGTTTGTATGGAACATATGGGCGGGGCCTGTTTTTGACCCCAAAAACATGGCGTCAAAAAGCCCCACTCTCGCCCCTATGACTATCCAGTCTAGTTATACATAGTATATACATGTCTATGGTGGAGACGCGCTTTTATCCGAACAATTGAAAAATGCAAAATCTAATGCAACATACATCAAGACAACTCAAAATGAGTTGATCAGCATAATTGGGAAACATATCCAAGAAAGAATAGTTGCAGACATCCATAGATCCAGTGCATTTGCCGTCATCTTCGATGAGACAACTGACCTGAGTAAGACTGAGCAAATGTCCCTTGTTGCTAGGTACATAAAGGATGGAAAAATTCACGAAGACTTCCTCGCATTGTAGACTGCTACCGGTCTAGGATTCTGCAGTCGTTTGCAGAACCCTCGCTGACTGGTGAAGTTCTAGGACGAATTGTCATAGAAGATCTTCAAAATCTGAAGTTGAATTTTGGTAATTTGAGCCAATGACAATGCATTCGATCTACAGTATATGCAGGATTCCTCATTCTACATCGGATGCTTTCCTTCAGAAAAAGCTGAACTTGGGATCGTCGTGAAGTCACCACGGACTTCTCAACAGACCAAGCGTTTCGGTGCTCCATACACATTCCCAGAAGAATACCATCGGCGTGCTTTGTTCATCCCGTTTCTTGATGATATCATGGACTTATCAAGTCGGTTTGGTACAGAAAAGAGAAAATTTGCCAAGTTGTCTCTCTTGGTTCCTATCCACTTGATTCAACGAGGTTTGGCAGCTTTCAACGACGATCAAAAGGTTCTACCATATTTTTCCCTTCTCAATTAATTTTGCTTTCGAACAGAGATACCCGCGTCTGAATGGGAAGAGTTGGGGGATTTCTACTGGAAAATGTTGACTCCGATCGGACGTGAAGCTGCTGTGAGAATGCTGTGCGCAAAAGTTCGCTGTTGGCGAGAGAAGTGGTTGCATGCATTGGAACCACCCAAGACGGCCTTGGAAGCCCTGGCCGCCTGCAGCAAACCTTGTTTCTCGTCTGTGTTTTCTCTCCTTTCTGTGCTTTGCACTGCCCCTGTGACTGTCGCCTCAGCAGCGCGCAGTTTCAGCTGTTTGAGGCAGTTAAAATCATGGTTGAGGACAAGGATGAGGGAGGAACGTCAGACCGGACTGGCTATTTTGCATCTTCATCGCGAGGTGGATGTTTCCATCGATACTGCGATAACAGAATTCGTCCGATCACGAAAGCGGCGACTGGATTTTGAGTTGTAGCGGTTAAAACGACTGGAGACGAGTGAAATTGTTTATACCTCGAGATTGATCTGCATTCTGGTTTTGTCTTCAATAACAAAGATGCCCTTCATCCCAATTTTCAAGCTGGTTATTTTCACATCGTTATATTTTAAAATGGGGTCCGTGATATGAAGATTTGATAGTGAATGAAAAATGAAAAACGCTGCAGGAAAAAGCCCGGTGGTAGCGGGGGGAGGGGGGGGGGGGGGGCGGATCGGGGGGGCAATAGATATTTCTGTATCCGCCCCTGCTGGGGGGGGGGGGGGGGGGGGGGGGGGGGGGGGGGGCGGATCGGGGAGGCAATAGATATTTCTGTATCCGCCCCTGCTGATGAAGGCCTACTTTATGAGAACTTGAGAGTTAAGTTGCATGAAGGTCTTCATCCGTGATGATGCCAGTCCTTCAAAGGAAATCGAGTAACTCTATTTGAAAGTAGGTATTTATATGGTTGCAATTATGGGGCGTAGCTTTTCATCAAGGAAGTGACATTAGGCCTTGAAATTTTGGATTTCCGCGTTGATACCTCTAATTCATTGTATCAAACAAAATCATGAAAATGAGAAATGGAAAACGCATCCAAAATATCAGATATATAATAAAAATCGAGCCAAAGAGCGGAGCATTTTGCAGCAGTGGCGATATTGTGTAGTTCCTCTTCGTCCTGCGCTCTACAGCGTGTTTGGAAAGTCACTCCCTATTTTAAAATTGTAACGTGTCTCATTTTTGGATTAGACCGATGGGTTTTCGGTCAAAATAAAGAATTCAATGGGATTTTATGATTCAATCGATTTGTTTGTTAGCGGTAACCCTCCATGGACTCAACAATTGAATCTTCAACACCAGGCTCAAGTAACTGCGCGGTATGAGGTGTGGAGGCGGAGAAAATTCCAAGTTGCGTCCAAGACCTCCACACTTCATTCCGTAGCCCTTCGTCACGGTCCAGGCGTGGTGGTGGAAAGAGAATGCCTTGGATGCAACTTCAATTTTGACACCATGGCGGGTTACTGCAAAAACAAAATCAATTGAATCATAAAATCCTATTATTCTAGTCCAAAAATGGCAAATGTTGTTGCAATTTTAAAATAAGGAGTGACTTTCTAAACACCCTGTAGATCGGGTCGAAACAAGTCTAGCAAATGGAGGATGCCGAGGTGTGAACCGGTACCTCCGCAACACCTCTTCGGGGAAGTACCACTCCAAGGGGTTCAGTCGATCACGGAACACACACTCCCGGTTCGTGCGATCACCCACTGAATTCGCTGCTCAATCACTCTGGTTTTTTTTTTTATAGCCACGGAAATACTCAGGAAAAAAAAACCGTCTGTGGACATCCATGAAACAGTAAAGGTGGATTTATACTGAGCGAAAAACGGCGCGGAAAACGGAAAACGGAAGCCGCTGGCCGGAGGCGAACTCCGTCGACGGAAGGAGCGGAATTTCCGTTACGGCAAAAATAGGTGTCCGTCAGCGAACCAGTCCAGTTGGATCGCTGGAGACCGAATAGAGCGGAAAATGTAAAATATGGACCCGGAAAAGTTGACAGTGGAAGTACGGAGGCATGTCCTTCTGTATGGAATCAGATCCAATGAGTAAATAGGGACTAGGTAATGAAGAAGAATCCGTAGGAAAATAGTTTCGATGTTCGGGTGAGTCCAGGTCACTCCTCGTAGAACGTAATTCTTGTCATTTGGTTCAACTGAGCTAAAATTAACGGGTGCCTCAGAAATAATGACACTCTTAGTATTCATTGAATATCTCTGTCATTTCAAGCCCCTCAGTCTTGATTTTTCAAATGTAGGTTCTCCGGACAATTCTCTACAAGCCCGTATCATTTTATTTTTGTTTGCTACCACCGTCATTCTTTACAACTCCCAA
>CAJPEV010004465.1:0-21946 GCA_905338385.1 Darwinula stevensoni | reverse complement strand
GGGGGGGGGGGGGGGGGGGGGGGGGGGGGGAATGGGAAATAGAGCACCAAGACAAGGACCACGGTGGTCAAAGTAGGGGAGAGTAGGTTCGGGTGAAGCATTAAGACATTGAAAGTGGGGCGGAAAATGGATGAAGTGAATGAGTATGAGAAAAAAATAATATTTTAATACTCTAAAAAAAAAACATTGAATGATAACGGTTGCTCTGAAGTCTGGCAATATATAAAAATAAATGTATCTTCGAATCATAGCTCCCATCCCCAGGAGGTTACAACCAATAAGTTGATATTAAAAGAAAAAAATATTTTTAGGAAATCATCTTTAGCAGATGATGATTAACCATAATTGACTCGTGATGGAATGTCATAACACATTTCAACGGTAGGAACCATATTTTTCCGATTCAAATGTCCGGGACTAAATAGTCCAGACACCATGCAGCTGCCTCTCGCACATGCTCCTTCGTCCGGTGCCATTCGGCTGGAAGAAGTTGCGCTCCCGACGGCGCTTCGCTTCCGGCCTCATGCTTCATAAGTTATCAATTCCCTTCCCCGTTATAAATGAAGATCGTATCTGCCAAATGTAGGAGTTCCCGGGCCCGCTGCAGAATGCAGGGAAATCGGAGTAGGGGGTAGAGACGCGATGCATCTTGGGCAGACAATAATAACATTACATTTAAAGTAAAAGTGGAAAAAAAGGGGGATCTTGGGATCGAATTCGCCGGGTTTCACGGAAAACGCCTGAATCGAGCGGTGTTCGATACCCGGTCTCAGGATCGGTGCGATCCTAATTCAACACGCATCAACACGTCTCGATCGAATTAACCGAAACGGGTTGAAAAGTGAGGTTGCTTGAATGGCTACTACGTAAAAAGAATCGGAGAGTCAGGAATGGAATGTGCTATTGAATGATAATGATGCAAAATGTAAATAATTTGCACACGAGTTCGACGAGAAGGAGAAGTTTAATAAATATAACAGGAAAGTAAAGCTGTAAAATGCATTGCTGATATGTGTGGAAGGTTCTGCTGGTGGTGCCAACAGGAGTCAGGATCTTCTTGGTTTGGCCTTCGGTTGGAAAAACTGACATTTTGTTTGGTTTGGCAGAGTAATAGTGCGAAGCGGTTAGCAGTTCCTGAAGGGAATTGGTAGGAGAAAACTGACGGGTCGGCATTCCGGTCGTCAACACCATACGGCATCGGCCGTACTGTCTTTGATGAAGCTCAGATAATCTGGAACAGCAAGAAAGAATCTCATGTCTCTTTCAACACCTCCGTCATGGATCGGATTTCGTCGGGGAGGAGAAGCATCACTCACTCGAAACTTGGGTGTAAACGCCGGGGAGTAGGATTTCTTGACATCCTTTGGGTCCAAATGAGATAATACCAGCCTGCTCGAAGACATCATTTCCTCTGGGAAGCATCAGCGGTCCTCCTCCATCGCCCTTATGGTTGAAGAGAACAATATCATTAGCAATATAACTTTGTAAAATGTTTTGTGAGATTCTTGGCACTCACCCAACAGACACCAATAGCAGCTGTCCCGCTTGCACAAAACATGTTTTCTGTCAAGGTGTCATTCACCAAAGCATTTTTGCATTCATCAAGGCTCCACGTCTTCACCTCCGCTTCCCTTACGATCTTCGAAGTAGTTGGAATGGTTGCATCTGAGGGAATCAGATGGCAGAAGCATCACTCAAAGGCGCTCCATCCAACAAGTCCTCTTGACAGGGGCCTGTTCCTCGCTAAACTTAATCTAAATTTAAGAGCAGTCTGATGGAAGAAGTCCGTTTATCGCCCAGACGCGTGCTAAAACTTTGTCTAAGAGGTCGATATTTTCAGACGATTCTGATCCAGTCTAAACGCTAGGTTGAATGGTGAGTGAATTCTCTCATTCATGTTTGTTCGATTCCACGAGCAATTCCAAAAATCAGTGTTTACAAATGGCAGAGAATGTTCAATATATTGAGCTGTGAGCTGTGATGTAGGTCCTATAAGGTTTTTCACTTTACGCTTAAAATATCAGTTCCGTGAAATTGCCACGACACCCTCGCCGTTCATGGTATTGACAGTCAGGTAATCGGGTCAGAACGCGGAAGAGACTAGGACCTAGAAAGTGAAACCTACCATCAATCGTTAATCTCATTTGCTATTGATGGCATGACCGAACGTGATTCCCAAGTTTATCAAAAACGACTTTTATATCGTTGCAGCAATAACGTTCAGCAATGGATCTGGCACAATGCTAGTCCCTTAGCCTTTCTGGACGAGTTCAGAGTATCATCATGACTGGATTCTTTCTTCCTTTCATAGAAAATTCAATCTTTCCTAATGGCACTATCTTCCCTTGCAGTGTCAAAAAACTTGACGTTCTCTGCTCATCTTCAAAGCAATTCCATATTCAACCTATTCCCCAAACTGCTGTTTACAAATTCTTCGTTTGAAAAATTAAATACTTGTAGCACCGTAACATCACAAATATACATCTCACATGGATGAACAAGTTCTAACTTGCATTAATTAAGCAATAAATTGCAGCTAGATTATTTACATTTTTAAAATTCATATCATAATAACTAACCAAGGAATGTCCTTGACTAATATTGATCACATATTTAAAATGTTATGCTCGAGAATCATCCTTGGTTATGCAATGCACTACTGTTCAAACTGTCGTCACGAAAATCACTAATCTGTTTGATGTCTATTATTTTCGGGGTGATGGCAAGGGGTAATTATTAAACCGTTAGGTTTACGTATCATCAGATCTCCAACATTGTTAATCACTTATTCGGCTAATAGATGGGAAACGCATAAAATGCTTTACTTGTTCGTAATCAGATATACCGTGCTTGCTTTCGTTTCAAGACGTTCTTATAGGACTCTAGCTTTTGGTCACAATGCAATTCTCAATCTGTGGAATGAGGTAGGGGCAGGAGATGAGAGAGGGGAACCCTTCTGAAAAATCCCGCCTTGCTGGTGTGAAAATAATGCAGCTAGAGTTACTTTGAGAAAAGTAAGTAGTTTATCAAACTTTACAGGTCTGGGAATATATTCTTCGCTGTAGCTAAAACCCTTATCTAGGCTGAATCTAAATCAGAACTAAATCTAAATCGTGTACTGCTGTTTCTCGCTTTCCTTGTAGACGGCTTTCGGGCGAGATTAGGAGTTGGCACTAGGGAGGAACGCGATTTTCTTCCCTGATTGAGGAAAACCTACGAACCTACTCATCGTTCCTTCGACAACCCTTGATGGAGATAGTACTCACCAAAAGACCGAGCTGCCGTAGTGCCCCATCCGACGATGGTGCCTGTCAGTCCCACTCCAGGTGGTGCAGAACCGGGCAAGCATATCGGGCGGATGTTGGGGAACGCTTGCCAGTCCACAGGGGTATTCAGTTTCACGAGGGCCATGTCGTTGTCGTCCAATGCCTTCTCGTTGAATTGGGGGTGGACCAACACATTAGTTGGGAGCAATTCCTGCACCAAGGTCATGGCCTCTGCTGTCGTCGACGTGTCGTGCTCGCCCAGAGTGATCCTGAGTCGCTCAGACTTGTATTCAATAGGCCTGTTTGAGGGAAAAAAAGGAGTGCTTCCTTTGAGGATAAACGAATCATGATTTCCCTATCAACAACATTTGCAAGGTGATCCATATGTCCTCCATCTATGCAAGGAGATTCATAAGTTTTAATAATAGGGCTGAAACGATGCTTCGGCAACCACCTGTATCGGCCGCCAGTGTTGCACTATCGGCGCCATCGGTTATCGGTAGGTTTGCAAGCTTTCGATGTCGATGCATAGGCAAAAACTTACAGGCAAAACTTAGGGGAAAAAAATTATAGTGAGCGTGTAAACGCGAAAAATATATATTGGTTTATATTTCAGCCCTATTCTAGGAACCAGCGGAGAAAAATTGGGCGGGGTTATCATCGCACTTTCTTTTGTTATGCCTTTGCGAGAGATGTGTCGTGAAACTCTCTTAACAGCAGCAATAGGTAACAACCCAGCAAAAATAGTAGCGCTGTGGAAACGTTCAGTTAGAGTCAATACAATGTCATCAACGTTGAAAGTCCAAGTCAAACGTTGCATGAATGTCTTAGCAGTGTTATTGCACGATGATACATTCTTTAATTGCGTTTTTGAATAATATTTCTGGTAACATCATGGAGCATGCCAATCCAATAGGGGATACCTTTCTTTTTTCAAGAAACGATAAAGAATCTAGTTAGAGTAACTAACTAACGTTGACGGAATGCTTCTGCTTCGACGTTCAGCAGCGTAATTTATCAGGGATTCTAGGAACGTGTCGTAAGATGAAAACTGAAAAGCATCGTGAAATGTTGAATCTCTTTTCAGAAGTTCTGATATGGAACGTGTCTGTGCTTGCTGAGGAATGTTCAACCAATCTTGAACTTCGACCTGCACCCTACCCCAGGTATTAGCTCAATGGCCTACCAACATCGGGCACGTTGTCTATATACAAGGTCTGTCCCAAAAGTATTCGAACTTTTTCTATACAGACATTATTAGTTGCGCCATTTGTTGAAAGAAGGTGGCGTTCTATTGGTTGAACCTTCATGTATTATTCTGTTGAGTTTGGTTGGGCTAAGACGAATGAGTCATTGCCTAGGGCGCCAAAAGTAACAGTCCCTAGGCAATGACTCATTCGTCTTAGCCCAACCAAACTCAACAGAGTAATACATGAAGATTCAACCATTAGAACGCCACCTTCTTTCAACAAATGGCGCAACTAATACTGTCTGTATAGAAAAAGTTTGGATACTTTTGGGACAGACCTTGTATATATTGCCATTATTGCCAATATCAGCTAAAAATTTGTTAAATATTGGCATCTCAATTTTGCCATTCTATCATCGATCCAATATAGGGTTGCCTATATTGGTTGCCAATAATTAATATGGACAGTACATATTTCATATGCAATGTCCATACTGCAAACTGATCTTAATATGGACACTGTTTGGTCCATATTTCAAACTTAAGATTTTATTTGTTAACGAAGTCTAATAGCAACCAAAATCGCCCTTTTCCGTAAGTCAAAAGCAGTAGGCCACAACCTTATAGTATCTATTGACGCCTTAGCTTAAAGCGGCTGCGGATGCGAGTATACTTGAAATATTTGTCCATAGTTCCATGTGTCCATATTTTGTTAAATTCATTGGTGGCAACCCTAATCCAATACCGGACTGAAGCGATGATCCAAAGTGCTCAAGTTACACGTAGAAGTTTTTGTTGTTGACGTTCTCTTCCAGGCCACTAGATGGAGGTGTGGGTCTCGCTTTTCGCACAGTACACGAAAGTGGAATTTCCTTTTTTCCATGGAATCACCCCTCACAGGAGTGTTTAGTACCTCGCCACATGAGATCTCCTAGTCCCATTTTAGCAAACAATAATATTTATATATCATTTATCATTTATTATCATTTTATTTATCATTTATTATCCCCATATTCGAGACAGAATCATGGAGCCCAGGCAATAAACAAACTCAAATTTCCTATGAGAAAACCTTGAATTAATAGCTTCACGTTATCCGAAAAGAGTTTCTGAAATTCGATTGTGTAAATAAGTTCTGTCTTTCGGTTCCTTGTCCCGGGGGTAGAGTGATCATTCTGGCCCAGGGAAATAAAAGCAGGACTTCAACTTGAGGATACTTCGTAGATGTTGAGCATGAAAGCGTGAACTATTAACAGGATTGTACTAAAACAATACATTCAGTACTGCGGGATTTTTCCTGTCACTTCAGTCTTGGAATTTTTTTATGAGTCAAAGCGAAGGTAGGGCTGGAAATCGTCGCGAAACGGCAAGCTTATAAGACATCCGATGGAGTTCACGCTCTCTGTGGGGAATACGTCCACTCAGTGCTATCACCGTGCGTCCGATTCAAAGAACGAACTGGGGCTGGGGGGCGTGGATTGTGAGGTGGTTGAGACATGAGCAGTAGGCTCTTCCCTACCATTCGCTCTGTTCTTAGCAGTGAATCAAAGGGCTGCACGAAGGTGAACTATAAAGATAGCCAAACAATAAGGAATGAGAACGGGAAACCAAAGTCACCTGTCTCCGTCCCAGTCTCCACGTCCCTTGCAGCCACGAGCTACCATCCCTGTGATCGGGAAATGGACTCACTCATTTTTTAAGTGGATGTCTTACGGTGCTGAAAGGATGCAACCCCATGAACACACTTGCGATATTGGTCTTCTTCAACTGAAGGAGGATAAATGTGAAAGCTGTCCGTCAGACAGACGAATCTGTTGCTCTCAGTTTTTCGCGCGCATTCTTCCACTTTCCCCATTAACCCATTGTCTTCCCCTCTCCCTCCTCCTCCTTCAACCTTTTCCCTGTCTGCATTCATAAACATTATCGCATCATATCGCAGTAAACAAGTTCTGCTTGTAGATTGCATTTTTGGCTTTGTCAGCAGATGTCGTCTACGCGGAGTAGACAGATAACCAACAATGGTATCGTTCATATCAATGGGCAGGCGGTATAATTTTTGGATATCCAGGATATCGAGAGCATCTCCCGCCGTAGCGGAGTCTATTTTGACGGTCCGACTCTACTGTCTGCTTCGAATTACCCTCACTCATTCACCTTGCGTCTCTTCCTTGTTCAGTATGGCCATGTCCAAATGAAGGCTGTGAAATTAACGACAGGATGCTGAGGCGAGGAAAATAGAATATCGATTCTCAGGTCACTGAGCCGAGCCGAGACGGCTTAACCACGTCTAAGCCGCTTAATTATCTTAATCTGTTAGCACGTCCTGAACGGACTCAATAATTCTCGACGCCTAAAATAAAATCTAGGCTGATTTCACCTCTCCCACTGTGAGAGGATTGGGATCAAATGAATAAACGAACGAGCCAGCAAATTCTCGAGCTTGGCAGCCCCAACGAAGAAATGCAATCGCTTTAGCGCGCAACCATTCTTGTAAAGGAAAATATTCGCTATCCTTGCTGCGTAATTCTCCTGGAAAAGTAAAACAATTCATTCGAATCACATGGACTGCCCAATTCTTCCTCAATCCATCAAGAATCTCGAACTATATATAAAAAAAAGGTATATGTTACATTCGGTATTTTTCATGCATTAAGTTGACACAATACGTGATGGAAGTTACATCCTAATCAATGCCCTGACGTGCGCATCAAATGTCCAGAAATCTAGAAGAGCAAAGGCAAAAATAGTTTACCATTGGTTCGTTTCAAAAGTTCCCACTCTCTCTCTCTTTCTCTTTCTCTTTCTAGTGGGCCTCTTTTCCTGAAAGGAAAGAGACCACTCATGGTCCTGTCCCGTCTGCCTGTGTGTCAGTGTATCACACTGGTTGTCTGACGATATATAAGAAAATATTGGCCTGACCGATGCGAAAAGGAGAAGCCGACTTGATAGGGCACAGTACCCCAGGCAGGGCGTCCAATGTAGGCAGCACACGGTTGCCCAAGTCAATTGTTGGAAATAATTTTTTTTTAAATATATTTTAAGTATCCTACACCCTAGGGTGGATTAAGGGAGGGAGGGGGGGGGGGGCAAAGGGGGCTATTGCCTCGGGCCTCACTTTTCCAGGGGGGGCAGGGGGAAATTTAAAACGTTAAGTTCTTACGCAATGTAGCAAATGTAAAAAAGCAAAATTTGCACCATCAGTGCTTGACTGTGTGATTCCTCTACACTCCTCAAGGGGAACTTGCACCACCAGGTAAAATGTCAAGGGAGGGAGGGGGGGGGGGGGGAGCCCCAAGAATTCACCTGCTCGGGGCCACGCTACCTCTGAATCCGGCCCAGCTACACCCACATCTGCAGGAATGACAAGTGGCATGTAGATTAATGCACTGAATAGCCACTCTCGTGTGGGCGTGCTGGCCGTTAAAGTTGTTCGTTCCAGTTTTTGGTTCGCCCACGATATGGTTAAGGGGCACGAGAAGAGCGGCCGATACATCAGTCTCTCCGTCAGGACTGATCAAGCCACAAGACGTGAATGAGCAAAAAGTGGTTGAGGAAATTACCGTCTAATCTGACGCGTCTTATGTACTACCCCTACGCTAAACTCATCCGAAAGCTTGTCGGCGGAAGAGTCCGCTGCCACCAGGACTCGATCTCCTTCCTCTCTTGATCGAGTCGGAAGCCACTCGGCCACCGAACTCAGTTAAATCTGGATGCTGCTCACAAGTTAGCGGATGAAGGAGAATCCAGGTCTCGGCGCCACTGTTTCTGCAAGTAGAGAGCCTTCCTGGGATCGGTCGAGACTTAATATTCGATTTACCAAACGTTTAGATGGAACTCTTCGATTCTTGATTAGTAGAACTGGCTCATGATTGCATAAGTCGGGGCATTGCCTTGACAATTCTAGTTTCCTCGGGACATTTCCGTCCTCTTCTCTCTTTTCACAAAGAGAAGTACATTATTTCCACGTTTTCAGCAAAAATCCATTCCATTTGGGAAAGTAAATTTCCTTCATATTTTGTACGTAGTACAACACGGTCGTGTCGACTGTGACCGTCGACGTATTCTCAAGACAACTACGTCTCTGGATAAGGAAATCCTGCTTTTCACAACCGCTGTCCTACTTTTTTTCCAGTTTAAAAATCAGGCCACCTAGAGATGGCCTGATAGGGATGGCTGCCTAGAAAAGCAAGTGCAAAACTTGAATTTCGGCTTGTCCGTGACATTCATGTAATTACGAAATTCGATTTTTTTCAATAAATAATGCAAGTTCTTATTCCATCAATCGTTGAAGCAGAATGCCAATAATTAGATATGACATGCTGCATTACCATCGAAGACTTCACCATCTATGAATCTGAATACATCTAACAGACATAATTGCTTCTCATAATTGTCACAACTGGTACCGATTCTTGAAGTCGTGGAAAGCGCGAGCAGAGAAGGGCTCATATGACCATGACTCGAGAAGAAATTCCATCAAACTGGCAGTGCCGGCTGGTAATGTAGTGTGCCGATACTTCATGTAAACTCGGCTCTCTGAAAAACTGAAGATGAGAATTCGACGCCCGTGGTGGGCAGGAAACCTCTCGCCAGGACGCTAGAGAACGAAGGACTGTTCAGACTACGAGCTATGGTTTGGACATGGTTCGCTGCGTCCCCGTCCATCTACGTCCGTAGTTGTTACTCTGGTCACGTGACTTGGACTGGCCAATCGTGATGTCAGCATCATCGTTCAATTCGGAGGAGAGGACGTTTCATTGATTGTGAAACAGCTAACAGATAGTGAAATTTGTGAAAATAGCATGCAACTAGACAATGGTGCAGCTCAGATACAAGCGATCTTTCTCAAATGTGGACTCATCTCTTACATCCCACTAAATTTCATACAGTAAGTAAAAACCTCTTAGCAACAGAACACGTTCTTTTCTGCGAGGCATGATCTCTTATATAAAAATGTGAGCGACATCCCACCTTCGAGCGTATTGATCTTAATTGGCCTTTACGACATTCAGGGTCAGTCTGAGTCAATGATCACATCTGATCACTGACTAAACTCGTGGTTAAGCTGTACTTTCGTCGAATATCATGTTTTTTTTAAATATCACATAGTGTACATCTGACGTGGGCTTATTTGCTTCACTAAAAGAAAATACAGTATGAGCCGAAGTAGCTCCTGTAAAGGGAGTTTTCCAGACCATGGTTCCCTTTATACATGTACATGGGAAGATGTCGGAACACTGAATGGATAGTTGGACTTACGGCAGTAAGAAGCAGTGAGCTGCAGTGAGGAGGTATCGATCGTTGATCAAGGTTGCTCCGCAGTCTTCGAACACAATTTCCGAATTATTTTGGAGAGTCAGTATAACAGCGAGTTTCGCCATCCAAGGATATTTCCCAGGATAGTCGACTTCCTTGCCCCCGAGGATTCGATCTAGCAGGGTCCCCCTCAGACTTCCGGGCAAAAACGCAGAACGTCTTGGGGGCACACCAAGTTTTCCACACGCTGCCGAATGATAACGGACAAGGTTCACGGTGCATTTTCGGGATTTCTTTATACAGAGTTGACCAAAGAAATGCTAGCCATTTGAAAATTTCCTACAAAATCCATCAATTTGAACGGATTGACTTGCAAATTTAATGGAACGTCGCCTAATATGATTTTGAAGAGCTGGTAACATTTCATGCGCCTGCGACAAACCACCCTTGAGTTATGGCAGATTTTGTGGAAATTAAACAAATTCCCAGTAAAGAGACATGCCGTTGCGAGGTACGAATCCACATAAGATCTTTACTTTAAAAATGTGTTCCTGTAGAAGGATCATCGTGAAAACTTACCATGACGTTGTCAGAAGTGTGTTTTTCACAACCAATGCAAATGTGGATTCTTGTCTAGCAACGGCAGTCGCATGCTTGCTCCTTCAGAATTGTGACAATTTCGACAAAATCTGCCATAACTCAAAAATTCAGGGCGCATGAAATTTCAAGAGTTCTTGGAGAACATATTAGGCGGTCTTTCCTCTCAGACCAAGCGTCCATTCCAATGGACATTTGCATTTACGTTGTGTCTATGGCAATTTCTTAGGATTCTCGTGACTTTGAGCACCATATTACACTACAATGGGCACAATTATGCATGGCTCAGTTCCATCAGAGGCCTTCTTTCACCCATTAGTTTTGTCATCTTCAGTTATTTAATTAAATGTATAATATATAATATATGGTATGATATGGTAAATTTATACAAAATATATAAACTACACATAAAGCATGAAAATTTTCAATTACAATCACGAAAGAGCTCAAAAATGCAAAAAAGGATATTATTCCAATAGCAGACTTAATTCAGATCTGAAAGGGTTAAATTTCCAAGTAAATCCGTTTAAACTTATGAATTTTACAGCGATATTTCGAGTTCACTTTTTTTTTTTGCCAACCCTGTAAATATAACAAAACTTTACTCCTTTCCGATGGGAAAACTGATTGAACTGCCTTAATCACTCAAGCCGATTACACACGTACTGATTATATGGGCCTTTAACGACAGGAAATTCCAGGACGTTGAGTGCTGATTTCCACGTTTCTCATATATTACCAAGTGCTGCATTGAGAACCAAGACAAGAGGCGACATGCACCAGATTCGTTTAACTTTAAACTGATTTGTTTTCATAATGGGCGACTATGAAAATAAGTTTATCTCGGTTAAACTGATTCCCCTAGGGGACCATTGTGAGATCAGATTAGTTTAGCTTAAACGGATTCGGTGCATGTTACCTAAGATTTGCTGTTTTTTCTTCTCATTTGGCATGAGAAGACTTCTTTCCCCATATGAAAACAGGAGAGTTATTTATTTATTTATTTACGATAGTTCATATGCTACCCACTGCAATCGGCTTGACGATTCGAGCCTGAGACAGGACGTGGCCTGTCGAAGTCCTGTCTCCGTTCGCCTCCACCTGAAATAAACGAATATGAAACCCATGAAACTCCAACGGCTTCCAAAGAACCCAATCCCCTGAAGTCCCCACGGTCTCGAGCACTCACCACCACACTCAATGTTGCATCGGACGTTTGGAGCGGACCGAGTGGGACCGACCGTGTACAGCATGGCATTCAGCGTCCTCCCAACGTGCATCGATGATCTCAGCAGACCCTCTTTGCCGCAGAGACTGACAAAGCAAAAATCTCAATAGCTATGCCTCAAAAACACCCAGCATTTAACACCATTACGGAGGGATTGCAGCGATACGAAAGTCATACTTTAAAATAGGCTACTACAAGAACTTGGGGTATGAAATGGCTTTTATCAACCATTGCCCGGAAGAATCCATCTATATGCATATTACGAGTATTTATAATAAATACAGTAGTATGTTTGCTATACCTCTTCCCGTTGATGACAAAATCGGCGTTTCTGCATCCTTGAGAACCGGAGAGGTCAATTTTTGAACAGCTCACCCTCATGTCTGTTGGACACTGAAACATACATCGAGCATTCCGGACGACTATAAGCAAAGTATGAGAAAATTTTAAAAGATAGAACCATGGAAACATACCGTGAAACGGTATCTGCAAGATTCTACAAAGCCGTTTCCGCCGGCAGACAGAGAGTCCCTTAGATTGAAGGCTTCTCCAGGGATAAGATGCTTGCTCGAAAAACAAGATGTATCCACCTCAGCTACAGAAGATGTCAAATCAGACTTTTTTTGGTCTGAGTAATTAAAATCAGGTTAATATTGATCTATTCCCCGTGGATCAAACACTATTTACTGCTCTTACATAATTTAGAAATTAAGCCTGAAATTCCTCTTACGATATGGGTCACTTTATTTATTTTCCAGAGGCATCATTGGCAGTTCCCCTTGAGAATCAACATCAGAAAATGATCGTGTGAATTTCTATCCATGGTAGAAATATCAACATAATGTGCTTAGAAATTAACAATGGAATTCACTGCAAATACCCAAAAGCCGATTTCCACATAAACCTTCCCCGGTCAATACATGGCAACCCAGAGAACGTGAGAACTAAAATTCTGTGATAGCCTTTCATTTATCGTCTCATGAACAGCCAAACGTTAGAAAGCAAGAAAGGAAAACGTCAACGACGCAAGCACGCGATTATAGACAGATATTAGCAGTAAAAAGGAAACGAAAAAATAAATACTCACCGCCTGGCAATAAGGAATTCTGCGGCATCGCCCCACCCTATAGAGAAAGGGACGAGTGATGCACGACATGAATAACAAGGAATCTCTTTTCAGGCATTCATCTTTCTTTCACCGATGTCGGAAGGTGTTCGTTTTCCATGCTCCAGCTCTAGCCATAGCTAAGATGTGCCCACCCTAAACATTTATCCCATCCATCCCCGCAGTAAATAAATTAGCACGATGAAATGATAAATATACATGTGACCATAACATAAAATTGCATGGATAGGAAGAATTTTAGGCCTATGATGTGCCCGCTTTCTGTTATTACGAGGGTCACTCAATAAGTTATCTACCTGAATAAGAAAGAAACATCCGAGGGGAAAAATAGCACTTCATTTTTCAATGTAGTCACCTTTTAACTCGACACACTTATTCCACTTTGATTCCAATGATTTTATTCCCTGGGAATAGAAGTCAACTTCTTGTCCATCGAACCAATCAGAAACGGCAACTTTCTGCTCATCCCTTTCATATTCAGGTAGATAACTTATTGAGTGGCCCTCGTAGCAGTCCTTTTTTTTGTTGCTCTCGTATTGTTAACTTGTCTGGTGAATGCAGCACGACATAAAATGAATAACCTTGACAAGGAATGAAATTCTGTGAACCTGTGAACACGATGGTCTATAGTACTAACTCAATCCGGAAACGATGTAGGCCCTCGTTATACCTAAGTATATAGGGTCCAAACAGGATGAGGTCCAACATTTGGTAATAACCAAGGAGTATACCCAGGCTTAGCTCATGCTGCTGTCCAAGTTCGAACATTAGGCCCAACGGAACGTGCCAGGTGGTTAGTGGTCGTTCAGCATCGAAGTTGCCAAATTTTTCGCGATGTTGAGCAAAATATACGTTCTTCCCAATCAATCAGTGTGTTATAGCGTATGATCTGGGATAGAGTTGTAGTTTTACTAACACAATGCAAATGAAGAGCCCCCGTGGGTTTGCTAAGTATCAATGCACCATCTAAAGGCGAAATTTGAATTCAACTCTAGGCAGTCATAGGGATGCACCAGATCCGTTTAACTGATCCGGTTTCATAATGAGCGTCTATGGGAAAATGAGTATCTCCTTCAAACGGATTCCCATAGAGGACCATTGTGAGATTAGATTAGTTTAAGTTAAACAGATTTGGTGCATGTCACCCATTGCGCATGGTTCCACCCTAGCTAACCATTTAAGGCTATCTAATATTTGATAATACATTAGGTGCTGCTATCCTCACAATTTCCAATCAAGCCAAATAGTCTTGCCTTAGCGCTGGAGAGGAAAAGAAGACATATCGAGAAGAGCAACATTTCCATGGTTGCAAGAAGTCGACCTGCCACCACACAGCAGGGTCACACACACAATGGCTTCTCTGCTCGGTCAGAACATGCTTTAAAGGCCTGTTTCTGAAGAGACGATTACTTCATATTCCGAGCTATTTTTCGTGTGCTAAATCGGACCAGTTCATCAGAGGAAGGCCCTGTTTGGTGTTGAAATATTGAGGAAAATACGAGCTGGTCCATGACCGGGCCAGACTCATCGGGTTGGATTTCCCAAGCAGACTCGATCGACTGCTTTTCGGTTGTCTCTCCGGTCTCTCGCGACCCACCGGTTGAGGACCACTGTTTCATGGGACATAGCATGAGCTTCACATTTGGTATAGTCACGACTGGAAAGTACAGTGAGGTGTTCTCAAAGTTTCAATCGTATATCGCATACAGTGGGGGTGGTTTAAGGGGTTAGACCCCCCCCCCCCCCCCCTAGGTCGGTCGCTTATGCAAAGTCCATTCGCTTTTAGAAGAGCTAGTCGGAAAACCAGGTTGACAGCAGCGATTCCTCGGACCCATTAAGTCGTAAATTCATTAGGAGATTTCTGACAATTTTTCTTTTCACGCCCGAATGGGGATCATAAATCACTTGTTGAGGTCTCATGTCAGATTTGTGAGAAAAATCAGTTGCCAGAAACAAAGAGAATGCTTCAAGAAGGAAAATTAAATTTTATTGGTGCATGTTGCGCCGATGTACCTGACAAGGTAACTTGAGAAATGTTAAGTAGAAAAAGTTAAGTAGTTAAGTCCACGGCCCTTGCATTTCACGTCCCCTCTCTTCCGCAATACAGGTCAGTGTAGAGGCATGAGAGAATATCCCCATCTCTCCGAACTGTCACCCAACAGGGCTGATTGAGAAGGTGCTAGTTGCTTGCCCTCTTTCCCCTCAGTCACTCATTTAACCACGACAACAATCGGCCTCTGAGAGATAAGAAACTAGCTTTTCTCAAAGTGAATGGACTTTTCAAACCCGCCGCGCGATGGGTCCCCACCCTCCAGCCAATCGCGTACAGCGTTATAAAGACACAAATTGGCCATAAGCTGCCGCCGGCAGGACAAAAGGTCATGTATGAAGTGGACGCTTCTTCTTAAAGATCATTTTTCTCTGATGAAAGGATTACTTATTACGGTAGAAAAAAAAAGCACTGCGAAACCTGTGGACTCGGCCACCTTGATATTACGGCCAGAAAAGAACAGTCCTGATCGTTAGCTCCATAGACATGTTAAAATAACCTGTTTTATCCGGGGCCACCTTTCTAACGCGGCCAGCGGCCAAGGAGTTGTAGACCCTCTCTGCTGCCCATTCGTTAATTCGGCCAGAACACAGGAAGGTTTATTTTCTTTCTCTTTTTTATTTCCCCGCCTTGCAGCTTCCCTCCTTTCTACCCTCTCGCTTTTCTTACTCCTCCCCTCCCAATCCCCAAATTGACTCGTCGCTCGGTTGTCAAGGTCTCATCACCGGAGTTTCGATAGAAAGAGAACGATCAGTGGTGTAAGCAGAAATCGGCAAGGGGGGGGGTTGAGGCCAGGTCGACACCCCAACCCTTCGCCTAGCTCCATTACCCTGAATTTACCTTTTCGAAGAAATCGTGGTCTGGCATCTTTGGCCTTGTGAACGGACATCGGACTTTCCTCGAAAGGGGATATCTAAAATTGGAATTCCCAAGGAAGGTTGAAGTATGTCTGCCAGTGTCACTGACCGGAAAGCACCAAACCCGTATGTATCAATACAAACCCTTGGCGCGATGGGGCCCCTATCCTGCCCTCCAGCCTATGAGAGCCCTCTTCTCAATAGAGAAGGAAGCGCGGTTATCCCAGGCAATAACAGGCAAACCTGACTTTTCAAGAGCTATCTCAATACCTTACTGTTCGACCTCACATCAAGATTAACGATGGCATTGGGACGAAGGCAACAGTAATATTAAATTTAATATATCAGTAGGAAAATTGGGTAATTGTATGAGATGTGACCTATCGTATGATGAATGATGATGAATGGTTTATTTCAAATGGGAGGGGTAGTGCGAAAGCAAAGTGATCTCCCGCGTCAAGCATATAGATACGAGTACAAAAGCAAAAATGGGTCAGGATAGGGAGAAAGAAAAAACAGGTAAAAGCATGAGGATGTTATGGTTACAGAGAGGGGGAGGGGACCACCAATACGAAAAAAAGTAATAACGTAAAACGGTAAAAGGTAAGAATGGCAAAAAATGGGGAACTGATACCGGATGGGTCACACAGCCTTGTTTAGTAATCTGGTCACACTGAGAACAGTAGAGTCATAAAAACGTTTCGTGCGACATTTAATTTCGCACAGGAGTTTTGTCAAGTCGTGGTGAAGATTGTAGTTAGTCGGGGTCCGGTAGGGGGGTAGAACGTGTCGGCGGTAAGGATTTCTCAAGAGGGAGGCACCATATTTAGCAGTCAGGATGGCTCTCCTTTCCTGCAGTGAGGGAAGTTTGAGGGAGGCAAGAGCAGCCTCATATGAGGAGTAATTGGGACTCAGGATGAGATGCAGAGCACGCTTCTGAATTAGTTCCAGAGAATGGGTTTGAGAGGCAGTTAGGGATGAGTGCCATAGGGGGGCAGCATACTCCAAGAGGCGGATGTAGGCAGTCCACACTAGGACGAGCTCAGGTATGGAGGCTCCGTATGTTTTCAAGACTTGCAGCATAAAGACGCGTCTAGATGTTTTGGAAAAGACGTTCTTAAAATGTTTGCGTCTCATCTTAGGTCTGACTGAATCATCACGCCTAGGAGGCGCACTACTTCTAATGATTGTAGGCAGCCGCCATCGATGGTTAGGTGATGAGCTGGGATGGGGTATTGAATGAGCACTTTTCTGGATTCAGTTTCATTTTGTTTAATTTGGCCCATTCGTGCTCTTGATCTAGGGCTTCCTGGAGATTAGGGGGGTCGTTTTTTGAGTGACCAGAAATCATGGTTTTGTCGTCCACATATTTGAACGACAAGGTTCCTTCTTGGAGGTCATCGTCCACCATCACGGAAAATAAAAAAGGGCCTAGAACCGTCCCTTGAGGGATCCCACACGAGGGCGGGACTTCCTCAGAAAGGACTCCTGAGTACCGGGTCTGTTGGGCTCTGCCTTGGAGAAAAGCAGCGATCCAGCGAATCAATAGTTATAGTCTATGACCTTTCTATGTCACTACAGTTCTTTGGATATAAAGTGTGACCACGGTTTACATGGTATAAAATACACCCTTTTTTTAAAACACAATTTTATTATCCAAAGCCACTCAGGCCTGCAAATTTCGTCATCTGACTATCGTCAGGTTTCACATTATCGGCGAACGTAGACTTAACGTCCCAAATGAATCAAACCTGTTCGTGGGGTTGAGGTCACGCCAGAAGGCCTCGATGAGGTGTCTTGGCTCGGGCATTGTCCCAAGCATTTTTTATACTCGATCTTGCAAAATGCCCTGTTCATGGAGCCAGTTAACTGCGCTCTCCTTACGATGATCGAGAAAAACCTCGGCGTCGCATCGCGGCAGCAACTGCTGCTGATGAAGCAACGCGCCTCTATGCACGCCAATATGCAAGCGGTGGTGGATGCAGGGGGGGGGGGGGGGACAGGCATATTGGGGGCGTATTTTAGGGAGAGGGGNAGAGAATGGGTTTGAGAGGCAGTTAGGGATGAGTGCCATAGGGGGGCAGGCATATTGGGGGCGTATTTTGGGGAGAGGGGGGAGGGGGGACGGTCGAGTCGAATTCTTTTTCAGAGAATTCGACACGATGGAGGAAAGCAGTGTTTTATCCTTCCATTTAGGGAGTCAATAAATTGTATTTGGTCCCCCCGACTGCCTTACGGCACTTATTGAGTCGAACCCCGCATAAACGTCTTCATTACTCTTGTTCCAGTTCGCCCAAACCCATTCCCGTGACATTCTTGCGACCCTCCAATCTTTCTTGCGATCCAGGTCTTGATGTTGATAGAGTTAATGCCTAGTCTCGTGCCTCATGGAAGGCAATGTTGCGAAATCTACCTCGTGCCCCGGTCCGTTCACGAACACCGATCTTTCCAGCCGTAACTCTTCGAGATCTGAAAATAGAGACTTAAATCCTTTGTCGAACAAGGAATTCAAAGGTATTATTATTTTAATATAATGTCCTGGTCCAATGGCTTGGGGAGGTGGAATAGATTTTTTGACTTCCTGTATGAACAGTCCAGGGAAAGATTTAAAAAATATTTCCAAAAAAATTTCACCGCCCTCTCTCCCCTTGCTGGACATTGCATGTCTGAATGCACTCATACTCTATCAGGAAAAAGATGAAACCATGAAGAAACTGGAGTTCAGGATAACTTTATTGAGAATCTGAGAAGTATGCCATCGTGCAAGAAATCCTACTCAGAATCCCACGCTAAGTCCCTCGCACCTACTTGAGAGACATTTTCCGGGCGTAATTCTGAAAATACCAATAAGTGTACAACTAGAAAGTGTACGGTGTGCTCTAAAAGTGGTGAACGAAAGGTGGGCAGATGGCGGAGTAGGACGGTATGTTGCACTGTGTTTCACAATGTACAACACAAAATCAAATTGATAGACAGGTTCCATGAAAAGGTTCTAAATCGGTCACGAAAGGAAAGTTCAATGCGTGTGAATGCTTTCAATGCACAATCCGATTCAGTAGGCCTTCCAACATTTACTAAAAATTTTTTTAGAGCAGCGTGCGCTAGCGCCCGAGAAAAATTACCCGCCAAGCGTGCCCCCTGCACGAGAACACTCCCCAGTTAAGTATTGAATAGTTAAGGATCTCGATGGATTTTGGTCTGTCTGCAATGATTCCTCTGAATAAGGCAAAATATCGGTTTAATACGAGGCGATACCTAGTGCACGATGTCACACGATGATGTGCACGTGCAGCCCGTCCATTGCGACTGATGGAAATAATCCAACATTATCGACGAAAGAGGACCTCAGAAAGAGGGCCGACTCTATTATAATCACGAACCGGTGTCTAAATATAATATAACATTGTGGAAAATGCGTGGTTCAAAAATCGCTTCTTTGATAATGGAGTATTTTCCCTGAAAATAAAGCTGCATTATCGGATAGTGCTCTGTTCAAAAATCCACCCTTAGGTCTCAAAGGTCTTAGCGCAGACCGCAAGTCGGTCAAACGATCGTCGGCTGGACTAAGTTTACAAATGAAGTAAGAAGGTCTTATTTTACTCTTTCTCGATTCGAATTTTACTTTTGCATTTTTAAACATAAACACTCTTCATCGATACTTCTTTCATCACTCTATCCAATTAATAATTCCAGAAGCAAAACACTTATTTAAGACTAAGTTTCACCCACTGGAATTTGCAAGGGCAGTTCTTGATCCATATCCAGGAATGAATACCTAGATATTCACTAATGCATAGCAATAGTTACCAACTACTGAAGAGCAAGCATATATACACTAAATTGAAAAAGGGTGGCCTCGTCAAGGGTGTGGTTCTGCTGCACGGCAGTCCCACTTTCATACAACCCATGTCATCACCAGGGCAACCTTGGCTGGATATTCTATCCAACTCACCTCAAAGTTCAGACATTCCTCCATCACTTTACAAAAAGGCAACATTTCTTTAGCTGTTACATAGAAAGAGGAAATGCGACAAGGACTGACCTTGCATCAGTCAGTGAGTGGAAGCTATTCCTGAGGAATGGGGTTTACTGCTGGAATAAGAAAAAAAAAAGAAATAAAACAAAAGAAGCAAAGGGGGAATTTAAAAACAGTAAAACTCAGTCGTTCAAGTTCAGTTGTAAGCATGAAAGTTCAAGAAGTTTTCAGCTCCAAGCCCCCCCCCCCCTCTGCAAACTCCTAACGACTTGCTTTGTATAATATTAATACATCCTACATATATCCCCTGTGACAAGTGACAAGTTTAAGATACTACTTGCACAGACATCTCAGTGATATCAAAATATCTGGGTGAATTTCTTCTGAAATGGACTCATTTCTTATCATACAAGACAACCCTTTATTACATATGATGTCTCTACTTAATCTTCTGGGGCTCCCCAGTCATAAATTCTTGACCAATTGAAGTACAATAGTAAAGAGAGAGGGAAATCCTTTGCTTGTAAAACAAAATATAAGAGACACATCTCCATGGGGTAAAATTTAGCTCATTTTATGAAATGTCTTCCAGTTCCATAGATAAGTAAGTCTTACTTCTTTTAAAGCTGAAGAATGGGCACAGATTTCCAACTGGGGTAGAGGTACACAGACATCATTAATGAGAAGCAGTAGAATTAAAACCTCAATTTCTTCACTTTCCTCGGCAGCATTTTTCCTGATGCCTGAAAATCATTACTTCTACTCCATACAAATCAAGTTGATCAAGATAGAAAAGATTTGAGGTTGAAGTTCAGGGCATGTGGGAGACATCTACCATCAATGCTATCAACCTGACTGAAGGTGACAAAGATAACTGCAGATGTCTTAAAGACATCCCTTACATGTTCCAGAAGCATTCAACTAAGGGCATGAAAGGTATCCCTTTTGGAATACTGATCTGAATTCAGCTGAAGATGTCCCAAAGATATCCCTTTTGAATGTTGGAAACTGTCAGAATGAAGATGTCTTTAGGATGACCCATCAAGACTTTGGGACAAATCATTTGGTTGGGGACATCTCTTGGATGTCACCATGTGGTGTGAGATACATCAACCTACATTTTCATTACCTACATTTCATAATTTGGGCTCCTGGATTGTATATCCATGTCATGGTGCAAGTTCATTCTTCTTATGAACAAACTGTAATTTAAAGACATATCTTCACCCTGACATTACTAAAGGCAGTCTGTGTAACAAGATGAATTACAACCATGCACACATGTGGGGAGATCTAAAAGTTTCTGCCCTGAGATATAAGGGAATGTGATAGAATGTTAAAAAAAAAAATTATTTCCAGCATTACCTCCCTGGGCAATCTTGTCAGATTGCTGGAATAATGCCTCAAATTTATATTATTAAATAAGCTGCTTTGTTGGTATGAATACATTTACATCATCATGTATATAGTTAGAATAATACTACAAATAAAAACTGTTAAGTATTTAAAAATTTTCCAATTTGAAGCAGATGTTTTTAATGGCTGGAACATGTTTTATAAGTAAAATTATTATAAAATATATATGCACTTATAACCACCTGCTGGCCTTTTGAATTGCTGAAAAGGATTAAGGAATGTGAGAATCAAATTTCAGCTTTATCCAATCATTCTTACAACCTCAGGGTAGAAACTTTTGGATCACCCCTCATATCTGTTGTTCCCAAGCCAAAAGTCAAACTTCAAGGCGCAGTCTGCTGAATCAAATCTGAAGGTTGTTGATCCTTTGCTCACATGAACAACAGAAACTGACAGAAAATGTCATTATAAGAACCTCATGTTCAACACGATTCATTATTCCAAAGCAAGACTGGATAGTGGCCATATACAGTATATTGTATATGACCCTCCCTTAAAAACATTCAACCCACCAAGTCATAGGAAGAGAGCTCACAGTCCAAGTAAGGTTCAAAGATTACAACCACACTAATCATAACCATGGTGAAACTTTCATACCTCTAATTAATAAGAAAAATTTTGAGGGTGGAGAAGGTTTAACTCACTGTTCAACTTCATTGCCTCTGTTTGAAGTTACTAATCAAGATGACCTTCGGATCTCATGTCCCAGAGGCTTTTTCGGCCGTCCGGATGTCTGCCAGCGTCGTAATAAGCTCCACTGTTTACCCCAGTGGTTCTCAAACTGTGCATCGCGACTGCCTGGGGTCGTGGCAAGGCACGAAGGGGGTCGCGAGGTGTTAGGCGCGTCAGCGCACAAAGTGGAAAGCTTCTCAAACCTGTGGTTCCTTCTGCATGTGCGTGAAAAATCCGAGATTTAAAAAGTTTAGGAACCACTGGTTTACCCAATACTTGACATGAGGCTTCAAAGAGGTGTGATCGCACCAGC
>CAJPEV010004464.1:8030-21965 GCA_905338385.1 Darwinula stevensoni | reverse complement strand
TGTTCCCTTCATTCTTTTTCTTTTCCCTCTCAAGCCCTTCCCGTCTCCCAGGCATCTGTCGCAGACCCTTACGGACAGTGCCCATCGCATGGTCCCGCCCCATAACGGCACTCTGAAATGGCAGCTTGACTCTTCCACAGGTCAATAAACTTTCTTTGAAATGTAACTTGCAACCTAAGGCAGCGAGCAAATCCTGTCCTGCTACAACCCCAGCCGGAATGCCACATACTTCAGAGGATAGCCATGCAGTGACACAAACATCTTTTCCTGCCACATTGAACATCAACTCAAAACAACCTTGACTATGAAGCAAATGACCTGAAATGCCACACAATTTATCCTTAGTGTTTACTTGAAAACGAGACTTGAGGATTTCTCTTGAAAGAAGATTTGAATTTACTATGGTAGCCTGTGAACCTGAATCTAAATAAATGTCAGTGGGAATATTCTCAACAAAACCGGGCACAACAGGTAAATTAATTTCTAGCATTTGATTTGACTCCCCTCGCTTCATGCCTGATGAAACGAGGGTCCCTCTGAGTTTCCCGACTGTTTGTTGTTAGGGCAGTCTCGAGCGAAGTGATTTGGCTCACCGCAGGCATAACATTTGATATAACGTGATTCGTGATATAATGTGATGAGATCCTCCTTTCTCTCGAATTGGGATATCAAGATCTCAAGGATGTCTAGTTTTGTGGCATCCTTCGCCTTTGGGTCCGCCGCGAGGAAAGAAAGGGTTGGTCCTGTGACCTTCAACCTGACGATCGCGATTGCAACCTGATCCTCCCATCCCACCAAAGTTTTGACTGTTTTAACTTTGTCTGCGATTTCTCGCGCAGGGATTGATCCCTTTTCACCAGAAAATTCTGGAATGGACCTCAAAATATCCGAATGTAGACTTGAAATGTCCTTCGCTTCCGCCATTATTACCTTTACGATTTTATTCACAAGAACAGCAGGGACTCACTTCTGATATTCCATTCTCGGAACAGGACTTGACAATTTCGACAAGTTGCAAACGTTGTTACCGTTAATTTTATATTTGCTCTTTCTCCGCAAATTTTGATCAGGGTTTTCGCAGCCAATCAAAATTTGTATCATACCGACTGCGCCATATGTCACGGGCACGGGGCGCTGCGGCAGGTTGTTAAGTACAGACAACAAATATTTGATCAAATTCGCTCCCTAGCGTCCCGCGCCTGACAACTATCCTTTCAGAAACTCTTTCTTCCTTTGGGAGGAAAGGTTCGTACCTGTTCATGGCCGAGAAAGAAATACCCCACAACCGAATCTGATAATTAATTTATTACATAAGTGTGTAAAGGTTACCAGGTTGTTCAGCAAGAGCATAAAGAAAAAAAAGTGTTAGTTTACGAGATTCACAAACAAAAACAGGAGCTACCCGGTTCCTGGGCAAACGGGCGAAAGAGAGAGAAAGTTTTCGACTCTATCGGGAGACCTACTCTTACGAACTTCTTCTCTTCCAACTGCCCGTGATTGTGAGATCAGCCTGACTCCTCCCTTCTTGAGGTGATAGTTCCCGTCCCGGCTCAGGGGAGCGAAGAGAACCCTGACCAGAAGAGCCTGCTTCAAAGAAGGAAAAAGAAGTCCCACCGAGAGGAGGTTCCTGGAGGAGGGATTCTTGGCTGGAAGCGTGCGCCCATTGGTTGTTCAATCCCCAGGAACAGATCTTATTGGGAAACGCACTCGACGACAAAATCATCTTCATTAATTTCTTGGTCCGTATCTCCGAGCATGTACCTGTCCAACCGATGGTTTTGGAAATGAGGTTTTCTCATAAACCATTGGTTGCGACATGGATTTTCTGGACAGGGATGTCCGAAGATATTGTCCTCCTGATCCTGACTGGAGGTCACCTCTGGAAGGGCGGGGATGGTGATCCCGATCCGGCATCCCTGAGATAATGTCCCCTCATACGTTTTCCCCTTGTCTCCTCAGCTTATCACCCTGACTCCTGTCCGTCTCCTCAATCAGCATGCCTCATTTTCCTTTCCCTAGACGACATGTCTGGAAGGGCGGCGGCCCGTTGCACCGTGACACGACTGCAAGGGCGTCGGCCCGTTACACCACTCGGCACCGACTGCCCGGGGTTGGCTTCTTCCAAAGAACCTACTCCGACAAAGTTTGTGCGGGGGTCAGAGAAAAGGAGAGGACCTCGTTTCACCTGCTGCTTCGGCATAACGGAGTATCGTGTGAGTGCCCAAGTAACCGTGGAGAGAGAGAGAAAGTGTTAAAGAACGGACCGGGTCTCACAACGAGGTGGTTTTTACAGACAGTAATTCAAAATGGGTTAGTACAAAACATCTCCATGGCATTCTTTGAACAACCTTACATGACGAATCTTTTCAATGAAAACTTCCATATTCATGCAGTGGTTCATTCTCTTGCATTAATCGGTCCCGTCACACGAAATTCCAAATCTTGTTGCGACATTTCCAGGAAAACTTTTCTGTCCGAACTGATAGCAAGATATTCTGTAAAGGGCCTCACCATTACTGACAGGTGTGTTCCTTCTGCATGAATTGGCATAGGAAGCATTTGGGAAGAGTTCAAAATTCCGTTCCAAAGTTTTCAGGGGTATTGTTACAAATAGACGCAGAACATTTCTTGTAGCGGCTGTTTGTACATCGGTCCAATGGTAATAAATATAAGTTAGATCTGGATTCAATGGAACAGCTAATGATATCTATGCTGGTAGTTCCAAATGAACATTTTGGAGAATTTTGAAAAGACGCTCAGGGGTGACCAGATAGGAACTTAACCTATGTCTGGCTGCTATTTCCAAGGCTTGTGTCAACCTAACCGCCTCATTTTGAAGCTCCATCACTGCCATGCTGATTCTACAGTACGTGCTGACAACTGAATCATACTAATAGAAGTTAGGGTCGTTCATAAGGACCACGATGTATTTTCCAGTTGATCTTTTAGTCTGTAAGTTTCTACCGTCATTTTATATGTGATCTCAGTCAAAAGTTGAATGTTCTTTCGATTTTACTTGATATTCTCTGCTGTAATGTTGACCAGACTCGCTAGATCCTCCGCAAGATGAATAAGATATAAACTACTTGGCCGATTTACTAGATAGAAACTCAAGTTGAAGAGATCCAGGAGCAACCAGTGACACGGTTTATTGGTAAAATTCCGAAAAGGAGGGCGCAGTTAATTTGGCGACCCTAAGGAACTACTATATTTTTGAATTCTTAATTCTGTTAGGGGAAACGAACTGGTATGTTGGATTTCTTGGAAACGTTGTCGGGATCGATGTATTTGGTATTGTAATTGGATTGCTTCCTCTCGCAGACAATGTAGCACCGGGTCTGGGAAGTTTCGGCTTTCTTCCCTTTTTGTGGGAGCTTCTGGATTGGAGATTGGGTGAGGTAGCACTATCTCTTCTATCCATTTCAAAAATTTTTCCAGTTCCACGACCAAAGTGGTCGCGGTGTCCAAGTACTGTTGAAAGGGGAGATCAAATACTAAAGTCCATTTGTCGCCAGTCAAAAACTTTAAGGACGCAAAGTTTATGTGGTTGGGAAGAGCTTGGACTTACAGGTTGTGGAGAGAACTGCCACACTTGGTGAATAAAGGTAATGAGACTTGAAGTTACCGGTAGTCCGGTTTTGTGTTCTTCAGGTAGAGATTCATCTGCAAATGGAGGTCATTATTTAATGTACCACTATAAACTCTTTATTGTCATTGTCAAAAGGTTACTATTTCAGCGGATTGAGTCTAACGTCTTGTCCCGGAAGTTAAGGATACAGTTTAGCGTCATGTTCAGGACGTTGGGTGCAGTTTACCGTCCTGCCCAGGATGCTCCAACGGATGCAGTTTAACGTCATGTCCAGGTCGCTTGATGCAGTTTAATGTCTTGCTTCAACGGATGCAGTTTAACGTCTTGCCCAGGACACTCCTATGGATGCAGTTTACCGTCTTGCCCAGGACGCTTCCCTGTTCATGACTTACTTGTCTAATGTCTGGACAAGCCAAATGATCTTGTCCATCATTGTAGGTCCAACACAGGCTGGCGATTGCCGAACTAATACTGTTTGTGCTGGCCTTGCTGTGTTGTCCGGCTTTGTTGGTGCCCCTCGACGTCTTGTCTTGAAATTCCTGCGTTTCAAATACACCAACCCTTCTCGAACCTGAATGTCCAACACCTCTCTTGACGGTGTGAACCACTTATTTCCATTACTCTGAACTTCAATGGCCATCAGGCCAAAACACAAGAATAGGTAGAGATTCATCTGCAAATGGAGGTCATTATTTAATGTACCACTATAACCTCTTTATTGTCATTGTCGAAAGGTTACGTTTCAGCGGATGTAGTCTAACGTCTTGTGGAAGTTAGGGATATAGTTTAGCGTCATGTTCAGGACGTTGGGTGCAGTTTACCGTCCTGGCCAGGATCCGTGATACAGTTTAATGTCTTGCTCAGGGCATCAGGGATACGGTTTATCGTCATGTCCAGGACGTCAGCGGATGCAGTTTAACGTCTTGCCCAGGACACCCCGATGGATGCAGTTTACCGTCGTGCCCAGGACGTCAGCGGATGCAGTTTAACGTCTTGCCCAGGACACCAACGGATGCAGTGTAACGTCTTGCCCAGGACGTCAGGGATACAGTTTAACGTCATGTCCAGGACGTTGGATACAGTTTAACGTCAATGTCAAGGACGCGTCAGCGGATGCAGTTTAACGTCTTGTCCAGGACATCCCCATGGATGCATTTTACCGTCGTGCCCAGGACTCCAGGCCCGGACTCTTGGACTCTGCTCGTTGTAACTTAAGCAGCATTAAGCTAACTACAGTATTATGTTATTAACATGTTACTTATTTTCTTAACCTTCCAGGCCATGCTAAGTAAATAAGTTCATGTAATCAACGACATCTCCCAAATAAAGAATGAAGAAATGCTGAAGGTATGCTATTGATCCACAATGGGTATGAGCTAGATAATATGGAACCCCTTTCACTATATTACATCACATCCTATATTTGGACTGCATCCACAGCTTCAGGATCTCATTCACCCTAAAAAATAATGAAGTGGGAGCTTAGCACAAAACCTTGGAATAAATCATTAGGGTAAATGATCCAGGCAATAATGTAAAAAATCCCACCTACATTATAAGCCAATAACTGACCAAGTCAGGTGATCGGTGTTTAAACACTCCCAGATGGGGTGAGTATATGCTTATAGGCACCAATCCATTCAACTTTCAGTCACCAGTGTACTACCAGCACCAAGACTGTAAAATCTACATTTCTCTACATATTCCTATTGCATGACATAAATATGTTTCTAGAAATTTAATATTAAGATTCCCAGCTTCATCGCTTAATAAAACACTGATGTTACATTCTAGCATTTCATTGCAAAATGCTTGAGCATCAGCATTAAAATAAAATAAGAGTTCATTTTCAATCCCCAAACTGCTAATATGACAAGTATCACTTCTTGGTGAAAAATCCATGATTTTCATATGATAACAAATTTAAAAATCACTCACATATATCAGTGGTTGACAAGTGAGACATAATCCTCATAAGAACTCCCTCTTGCTTGCAAAGACCGGGCTATCTCAAGAATGAAAAATTTTAAAACTTCTTTTAATAGGTACTTGCCTACAAATGTGCAGCATACAGCCATCAGGGCCCCCCTAAAATTTAGTTGTCAAACTCTATCCTACACTATCCTTTCCACAGAATTTTCCTGTTCAATGAGATCTTGGCAACTTGGGTTATTGTAGCAGGAATACAGGGACATGAGAGTATGTCAAGAGTGGAAAATGTATGACATGAGTAACAAGGAGAAGGTCCTGACAATATAACAGACTTCTGTCATAGGCCTAGGTCTAATAGATAAGGTGTGGATGTAGGGCAAAGCCGATACTGGATTAGATTACCATACAGGAAAAAAATAGACTCAACAAAAGATATCAATAAATCATCCGAATGAAGGAACCTTTTCCTAATGTAAAGTGGAAACTTCCCACACAACACATGTATATCCCAAAGATATCCCAGAGATATCCCAGAGATATCCCCTTGGGACAAGTGCGATGTCCCAGAGACAAGGAGTAGGGACATCTTAGGGATATCAAAATGACATCCCAAGGATGTCCCTTTCTTGAAAAAATAGCATATCCCAGAGATGTCCCAGGGATATCCCCTTGGGGCAAGTGAGAAGTCCCAGGTAGTACTTGTAGGGGCCTTCCTGTCCGCAATGGACTCATTTCCTACCGCGCAGGAGAACCCTTTGCTTTCGTAGATGTCTCTATTTTATCTAGGATAACCTAATCTAAAGTTCTTGATCGAATGAAGAGTGACGATTAAGGGGGAGGAAAATAGCGTTTCGAAAGGGCCCCATCAGAGGAGACACATCTCCAAGGGACGAAATTTAGCACTTTTAACACGAGGGGTCATGGATGATATGATGTCTTATGCCTTTCAAACAATATGGGCTCAGGCCTCCAACCAACATAATTGTGTCCAGACATGCCGATTAGACATCATTAATGAGAATATAAAGGAATAAATTAAAATCCGGACCGCAATTTTTTCACTTTCCCTGGTGGCAGTTTTCCTTCTGTATGGTACGAAAATCCTTACTTGTCCTCAGGACAAATCAAGTAGATGAATTCGATAGAAAAGATCTGAGGTTGCAGATCAGGGCTCACGGGAGACATCTACCGTCGAAGCTATGCACCTGACTGAAGGCGACAGAGAGCACTGAAGATGCCTAAAGACATCCCTAAGATGTCCCTAAGACATCCTCCTCAAGATATCGAAAAGCGTTCGACTGAAGATATCTTCAAGATATCCCGATAGGGATATCTCTAAGATATCGACTGAAGATGTCTCAAAGACGTCCCGAAGACATCCCTTACGAGATGTTCGAAACCGTCCGAAAGAAGATGTATTCAGGATATCCTATAAAGACATGGGGACAAGTCGTCCAGTTAGGGACATCCCTGGAATATCCCTGTGCCGTGTGGGTTATAATACCAGTAGGGAAAACAGAAAGGAAGCTTACTATCAGTTCATCATAACAAATGTCATGTCAAAATTCCAAAGATTGTTGCACATATGCTGAATTCTGCTTGGGAAGTGCCTTCCAATAATGATTTGATGGGCAACTACAGGAATAGAGACAGCCCATTCAAATTCTAAAATCACGAAACCTAGGAGGGTGGAAACCAAGGATCTTAGCGTCCCAAGCTGCTTTCCAAATTAGGAAGATGGGGTGACAATGTAGTGCAATGGAGAGAAAAAAAATATTCAAGAACGTATAATATCATGGGTTCATGCAGGGAGCAAAACTCTAACTCAGTAAAGATTGCACAGAAAGTCAGAAGCAAAAAACATGGCATGGCTGCAAAATGCCAGAGATATACACCTAGTACTTTATATATTCTGAACACAAACTGCCAACCATCTGCAGTCCTAAATTCAGCCTCACTGAATTCACACCTATTCTCCACTTTAAAGTCCTGGGCCAATGATGAAGGATTAAGGAAAGTTGGAAATAAGTCACACAATACCTTCCTTTCACTCTCTCATCACACAAGTTCTCATCCCTCTCTCCTGCCTCCTCTCCACAACCCATGATTCCCAGGTGATTAACACTCAAAGGAAAGATGAAATCCTCTAAACACCCACTCTAATCACTCAGAACTGGTAGCTCATATGGGCCTAAACTACAGCTTCATAATTCCCTGACATAATTGAAGGAAGGAAGTCCTTCCCACTTCCCCTAATGTTGGTCCTAATCTAACAGTCAGCACTATAATTTAAATATACTTAAGGATTGGACAGATGGAACAACAAAGGCCAGAAAGGAATTAAAGTCTAGTCTAGTCTATGCCTCACTTAAACGTACCATATGCTAATTTAGGCCAAGCGTTTACAGGTGGTTGAGTTTATTTTTCATTTCCATGGGACTTCACAATGTACAACTTTGAATCTAGGGCTGAACTTCAAATCCTCCAAAACATTTGGCTATGTACATGGATAATGGTTTAGTGCATACCCCCTGATGAAAGGGATACTGTGTAGCGCTGTGTTAAGTTTGACCATCATAAGACCAGTTGACTCAGCCCTTGAACTGATTCAATAAATACCCACCATATGCATTATGTAACATCATGCACTGCTTCTCCAATCTGTCTTGTGAATTTCTAAAACTCTGAATTTTTAAGAGGCTTTCAGTTTCTTCTGCCACAGCGCCACTCAACCGCACCTTCTTTATGGGATTTACTAACATTTGGTGCAAGCCTAAACGACGGATTGTCCTCCAGTCGGGCCTAGGCCCAGCTTTTCTCGTTCAAATGAAATTCAATCCTCGAGTTACAAAGCCACTTAGGCCTTTAATGATGAAAATATGGCCTTTGAGTTGAGGACGTGTAACGTTAAGGCAACCGCAGGCCTATTCATACCTTCACGAACCATTTCAGAGAGGACATGTAACGTTAGACCGATTTGAGGTCTGTTTCGCGTTCCATAAACCGTTTCAGTGGTGGGGACGTGGAACATTAGGCCTATATAGAGTTCCTCGAATCAACTCAAATAGTTCTGAGGAGTAAATGGTTCCAGAAAGCATGACATACAAGCCGGGCGCCATCATGCTTATCCAGGAATGTATCCAGGGATTCAACATCTCCATATCCCACTACGTCGATCGGCCACTGCATACCACCTTTTCATCTCAGTTCATCTCATAAAATCAATGCAAAAATGTTTTATGTCAGATTCATGACTAAGAAGTCATGAATCTCACATAACTCTGGCATGATATCCGGCAACACTGGGAACGGGTCTGGAGTCATCACCCTCAGCCTAAAGGAATGACAGCTATTTTCATTTTCTATGGCGAAATGGTGCACCACAAGCGACAAAAATTCATTTTCCGTTAGCTACAGGTTAGCCCCCTTTTTTTGTTGGTCGCTTTCTTTCAGAAACTCCTCAGGAGTGGCTACCAATGGGGGGGGGGGGGGGTTAAATACCGGAATGAAATTCACGAATTCAATAAGTGACATTTTCCCTCCACAACCTCGTAGAGATGGAGTTTCAAATTTGCTGGAGCGATTCTGTGTCGAGAGATCAAAGCCCAAATGTCGGAGTTTATTCTCAGGAGTTTATTTTCATACAAGGATGTTGAATTTTGCCGGAAAGTGGTTGAAGAAATGTAATGCACTATGCGCAACCGCGCCGGTTGATACTTATAACAGATTCCAATTCCAGAAAAGACATCTCCTGTGTCTTATCCCGTGCAGTTAATTGCCCTTAGAAATTGAGGCCTCTCACCCATTCCACTTTTCAATTAATTTGCTTCCAGAGGTTGGGAGGCGGAGCTTCTCCTACATTTATTGGCTAAAGCGTTTGCAATAGACTCAGAATTGAAAATTAACACAACGTGCTGCCATCATTTTCCAAACTGCTGCAGCGGTGCTAGCGCCTTTCTCCAGGTAAAATCACAAGAGCAAGTTAATTTGGTGCTCCTTGCATGGTAAGCAAACCATGCTTGGTACCCACTTAGAATGAGTCTCAAATGGTACTTCTACCAAGAGGTTAGTAAGGTTACCGATTTGAACTTTCATCAGGTGAATCTCGCCAATCCGTGAGCTGTTTGAAAGGAATTTTTTACCGTGTCAATGGTAATATGTCCACCCCTGAATGATGACTCTACCATGCAGCACTTCAAAAAGACCTACCTAATTGGAAAGAAAAAACAACGGCACGCATGGATACTTTACTGTGATGTCTTGGTAACCAGACCGACTTGTGCTGTATGCAAAGTTAAACGGGTCTGTACATGCTTTGAAACATTTGTTGCAATTCTTCAGCCTGGATTCCATGGATACTTTCTGGCGATTCATACAGCTAGACAGATGGATCCATGCCTCGTCTGGAAGAAGGTGCAGTCTAAGACTGCCTATTTTTTCTGCCATGAAATTCTGGAGCGTTTTTCAATAATTCACCCGCTTTTATGAGTCTCCTGCCCATGTTCATGAATAACATGCACTTTGTAGGGGACGAATTTTTCGCACAACTGCTCATGTAGAATTGAGTAGCATAACGTCTTGCTACGAAAAGCGTCTCTGCGATTTCCTTGGGCTTTTTATTTGGAAACGATAGTCGAATTTCTGAAACTTACCATCTGTCCCAACCTTTGGTCGGCCACTTAGACGCTTATTTACAACGCTGTCAGTTTCCTCAAACTTTATACTTAGTGCTCTTACAGGATTTCGATGAGGCAATATTCCTTCTCCAAGTCTCACCTGGAATAAATCTTTCACTTTAGTGGTGGTGCTCCAATTGCTGCAAAGGTTCACCCAAAAATACTGCAACGTTTTTGCCATTCTCTACAGGTTGAAGACAAAAAGACAGTACACGAGGGTTATGTATAACCGGAATAGCTAATTTGTTTCAGTGTATAGTTGCTTTTGAAACACCCTGTATTTTCCAGGTATAATACAATAATACAAATTGTCTATGTATTCTAATGCAATACATATATCAGGACGTCATTGTAAGGAACTAAAACCAATAACAGTTACAATGAGAAATTCCCTGTCGCTTACACACCCCCTTGTGGCACCGACCAATCTATTTTTGGCATGTTAAAGTCTCCGAAGAGCAATACACTATAGAACAGAAAAGAGAAAAGTGTAAGAATACAAATTGCCTGTTGACTCCGAAGCCAAGTTTACCTCAGGACGAAATAGTAAGGAAATCAAACCAATCAAAACATATTTCATGAGGTGAAACCACCGAAACTGGTTTTAAAAATTCGTTTTTGAAATCGGGATTTTGTTATATCACCTATATATTCATGCATCAATGAGTCTAATAGTTTCCATTGGATTGCAATGCCAGAGATCAGAATTAATAATTTGGAATATTCGAAGATATGCGGGGGGGGGGGGGCAGAATAATTGGAAAAGGTGAGTCCTGATGCATCTATGGAAACACCATAGTGATTCTAAAGAATGACTGCAATCTCGAACGTCTAAGAAGCGATGGTTTTTGCTAAATTGATTAATGAAGTATTGAAAAAAGGAAACCGTGTTCAAGCAATAATAGATGAAGACTCAGGGAGAAATCGTCGTTAATGGAAGAGATAAATGAACACTTAAATTATTCAAAAAGTAAAGAGACCAATGTTAGATTAGCAATTGGCTTTTGACTCTGATGCCATGTTTACCTCAGGACGACATAGTATGGAAATCAAACATAAAAAACATATATGATGATGTGTAACCACCTAAACTGGTTTTAAAAATTCGTTTGCTTGAATCGGGATTTTTCAGGCAGCATTGGAATACATTAGTTTCCATTGGATTGTAAAGCCAGAGATCCAGAAGGTTAATGTTTGAGAATTCCAATAACTGATGAAAGGAAGCCTGTACGAGGATTGAGGTAGAATCTGGGTGAAACTGCTGTTGATGGAACAGAAATAAAAACAATGGAATGGAATTGGAAAGTATAGAACAAAGGATCTCTAATGAGGAACGAACAGTTGCGATGAGTAGGAAGCATTTAAATTTGTTTCAGAATCGGTGTTTGAAATGGGGATGTTCTCATTTCGCCGATTTATTCATGCATTAATGGAGTCTAATAGTTTCCATTGGAGTTTAAAGCCAGATATCCAGAAGGTTAATGTTTAGTTTTCCAAGATATGTGGGGCTTCAGAATCGGATCACATAGTGATGGTGAAGAATAAATGACATATTCAACATCGAGGAAGCGAAGGTTTTTGCAAAAATGATAAATGAAGTATTGATGAAAGGAAACCTGTACGAGAATTGAGGTAGAATCTAGGTGAAACTACTGTTGATGAAACAGAAATATAAACAAGGGAAAGGAATTGAAAAGTATAATGCAAAGGAACTCTAATAAGAAACAAAGAGTTAAGAAGTGTAGGAACCACTTGAATTTGTTTCAGAATCGGAGTCTGAAATAGTGAAATCCTCATTTCGCCGATTTATTCTTGCATCAATGGAATCTAATACATTTCATTGGATTCTAAAGCCCGAGATCCAGAAGGTTAATGTTTAGTTTTCCAAGATATGTGGGGCTTCAGAATCGGATCACATAGTGATGGTGAAGAATAAATGACATATTCAATATCGAGGAAGCGAAGGTTTTTGCAAAAATGATAAATGAAGTACTGATGAAAGGAAACCTGTACGAGAATTGAGATAGAATCTGCTTGAAACTACTGTTGATGGAACAGAAATATAAACAATGGAAAAGAATTGGAAAGTACAAAGCAAAGGAACTCAAATCAGGAATGGACAGTTAAGAAGTGTAGGAACCACTTAAATTTGTTTCAGAATCGGTGTTTAAAATAGTGACAGTCTCATTTCGCCGATTTATTCATGCATCAATGGAGTCAAATACATTCCATTATATTGTAAAGAAAAAGATGCAGAAGGTTAATGTTTGAGAATTCCAATATCGGATAAAAGGAAGCCTGTACGAGAATTGAGGAAGAATCTGAGTGAAACTGCTTATGAAAGAATAGAAATATAGTGACGGTAAAGAATAACTGACCTGTTCAACATCTTGGAACCGACGGTTTTTGCAAAAATTATAAATGAAGTACTGATGAAAAGAAACCTGTATGAGGATATTGGAAGAATCTGTGCGACACTGCTGTTTTGATGGAACAGCAATATAAACAATGGAATGGAATTGTAAAGAATAACACAAAGGAAATCAAATCAGGAACGAACAGTTACGATGAGTAAGAAGCACTTAAATTTGTTTCAGAATCGGTGTTTGAAATATGGATATTCTCATTTCGCCGAATTATTCATGCATCAATGGAGTCAAATAGTTTCCATTGGATTGTAAAGCCAGATATCCAGAATGTTTATGTTTTGAGTATTCCAATATATGGGGGGCTTCAGAATCGGTTCACATAGTGATGGTATAGAATAACTGACATGATCAACATCTAGGAAGAGAAGGTTTTCGCAAAATTGATAAATAAAGTGCTGATGAAAGAAAACTTGTACGAGAATTGAGATAGAATCTGCTTGAAACTACTGTTGATGGAACAGAAATATAAACAATGGAAAGGAATTGGAAAGTACAACGCAAAGGAACTGAAATCAGGAATGGACAGTTAAGAAGTGTAGGAACCACTTAAATTTCTTTCAGAATCGATGTGTGAAATGGGGATATTCTTATTTTGCCGATTCATTCAGGCATCAATGGAGTCTAATAAATTCCATTGTATTCTAAAGCCCGAGATCCAGAAGGTTAATATTTGAGAATTCCAATATCGGATGAAAAGAAACCTGTATGAGGAAAGCGGAGGAATCTGGTCGACACTGCTGTTGATGGAACAACAATATAAACAATGGAAAGGAATTGTAAAGAATAACACTAAGGAAATCAAATCAGGAACGTAAAATTACGTTGAGTTGGAACCACTTAAATTTGTATCCGAATCAGTGTTTGAAATGGGGATATTCTCATTTCGTGGAATTATTCATGCATCAATGGAGTGTAATAGTTTCCATTGGATTGTAAAGCCAGATATCCAGAAGGTTAATGTTTGAGTAATCCAAGTACTGATGAAAGGAAACCAGTAAGAGAATTGAGGAAGAGTCTAGGTGAAACTGCTGTTGATGGAACAGAAATATAAACAATGGAAAGGAATTGCAAAGAATAACACAAAGGAAATCAAATCAGGAACGAACAGTTTGAAATTGTAAAGAATAACACTAAGGAAATCAAATCAGGAACGAACAGTTACGATGAGTAGGAACCACTTAAATTTGTATCCGAATCAGTGTTTGAAATGGGGATATTCTCATTTCGTGGAATTATTCATGCATCAATGGAGTGTAATAGTTTCCATTGGATTGTAAAGCCAGATATCCAGAAGGTTAATGTTTGAGTA